>JANHFX010018457.1:0-20492 GCA_027560015.1 Chloroceryle amazona | reverse complement strand
GCGGGCGGGCCGCGCCTTCGCCTTCCCGCCCGGCGCGGCCGGGAAACGGCAGCGGGGAGCGTGGGCTTACCGGGACGCTGCCGCTCTCCGCGCGGGAACTCGTCGGTACGCGGGTTTAACGGGGCTGGAAAACACCTGATCCCCGGTCGAAGCGAGCAGCGGGTGATGTCGCGGTCGCGACAGCCCTCGGGAGCGCCTGCGGCCCGCGGTGGGAGCCGAGGCCGCTGTTGCGGCGTCGGGCGGGTGCTTTTCCTCGCTGCCGCTCGAGAACGCTGCCGGGGCGCGGGCCGGAGCCGGTGAGCGGGGCCAGGGCAGCCGCGCTTTGAGCCGGCAGCAGAGTCCTCGGGAGGGAAGGCGCAGGCGTTCTCCGCTCGAACGCTTTCCCTGTGGGCAGCTCTGCCTGTGCTGCTCTGGGTGCAGCGGACCAGGGCGAGCGGCTGCCCGGGAACGGCCCCTGTGGTCCCGGGCCTGGCTTTTGGGAGAGCGGCTGGGGATGGCAGAGCAGCAGTGCTCGGCTCCGAGGCTCGGAGAGCCGGTGCTGGGTGGCAAACTGCTGCTCCTCATTCCTGTTCCTTCCAGTGGTGGCTGGCTTTATTGCTGCCTTGCCCAGGAACTTCTTGCAAAGTTGTGTCGTTAGTTTCGGTATCCTGCCTCATCTGTGTCTTGTTTCCTGAAACTGTAATGATACTTATAAATACCTTCGGCTTTAAATATAATATTTTTAGGGAGTCTTGGCTTAAATAAGAGCATTAGTACATTAGCTGTCCTGACGTGGGAACCTGCTTGGCCCAGCAGTCAGTTTCTGTGCAGGGGACTGGCAGCTTGGAGCCACCCTAGTGCGTGGTTAGCCTCTGTTAGCTGTTCCTGGTGCAGTGTGTCTAAAGCTGGTAGAGCAGTCATTTATTCTGGACTTCTGATTACTAAATAGCCCTGAATTATGTAAATGCCAAGTGGAAGAGGCAGTAAATGCTCTTCTATGGAAGATCACTTGTAATTCAGCCCATGGAGTGTTTGGGATCTATTGCTTTGTTTTGAGTGACCTGCAGGTGGAAAAATCCCTCCTTGTTTTTCTCCATGTGGAAATCTCTTGTGCTCAGCCACCCTCTGCTGTCCTCACCTGTGAGAAAAAGAACAGGTAATTTCTTGCTGCTTTTTGTACCAGAAGTGAACTGTCCCACAGCAGCAGTTGTGAGTCTTGTTGTCACCTGCTTGCCACGTGTGCAGGTCGTGACATCCCGAGGCGATGTGCACTCGTTCCGCTGCTGGAGCAGGTGCTGGCAGGGTTCTGAGCCCTCACCCTGGTAGTGCTCAGAGCCCCACTGGAGATGGCCATGACAGCTTGGACCTCACCATGCTCTGAACAGGAATCTGGGCTGGATGTGTCTCCCTATGGAAGTTCTTTTATTTTTTTTATAGCCACTTACTCATTTGGGGAGAATTTTGAAGGCTTCTTTCCCCTCAAGTGATGAGAACTTGAACTGCAGTAGTAGAATAGAAGGGAAATTGAGTGCTAGAAAAACGGGATGATATTTGGTACTTTTGGTGGGGAAGGTAAAAATGTGTGTGTGGACAAACTTGCAGGAAGATTGAGACATGTGGTAGAAGAAATAAACTTGTTTGTTTCTTTTTTTTTTTTCCCCAAGCACTGATATTTTTCCTCCTCTCTGTTCTGGCACTTCAGTTAATTTTAAAAGTTTATCAGACTGGCAGACATTCTCTGCCTTCTGTCCCTGCAGGCTTCCCAACAGAAGACAAAAGTGATATGAATGTAAAGCTAAGTGATCCTTAAAACAACAGAAAAAAACCAAAACAACAAAACACAACCCCAAAAAAAAAAAAACAAAGCAATAAATTTTACATCTCAAATCTGGAGTAGATGTATTTTTCATGCCAGCTGAGTGTTGTAAAAGTATTTGTGTAAAACAGTTCTATATTTTGTGTGTTTGACTTGTATTTGTGAAGTAGTCTCTAAATAAGCAGGTCACCATTAGGGCTTTGTTGTCAGCAGCAGTTTCTGTTGATACACTGAATTTCAGCAGTTTTCTTTTTTCAAGTTTCTTGCCTGTTACAGACAGCAAACCCCATCCTGCATTCCTGGAGACAAAGGTTCAGGAAGTATCACAACTTTAATAAAGAGTTTTCAAACTTTCAAGTTAATTTTGAAAGTTTCAGTGTGTTGGTTTGGGGGGTTTTTAAGCTTTCTAATGGTGACTCTTTAAGGAGCAGGTACAGCTCTGGGTGGGGTTTGGCAGGGGTTCGTTAGCTTCACAGAATCACAGAACTGCCATGGTTGGAAAAGACTTCTAATATCACCGTGTCCAACTGTAAACCCAACCCCCCCAACCCAACACCACCACAACCTCACCATGCCACTAGAGTTGTGTCCTGAAGTGCCTCATCTACGTGTTTTTTGAACACCTCCAGGGATGGTGACTCCACCGCCTCCCTGGGCAGCCCGTTCCTGCACCTCACTTCTCTTTTAGTGAAACAGTTCTTCCTAATGTCCAATCTAAACCTCCCTGGAGCAACTTCGGGCCATTTCCTCTAGTCCTCGAGCGTGGTGGGGTGTGTTCTTTGGGGGTTCGGTTGTTTCGCTGTAACTCAGCAGTGGGTGTTGCTGCTGTGCCAGTTTGCAGCAGTACGGGTTAACAGGCTGTCCTTTTGCTGTGCCGGGGAGATGAGATCTGGGTACAGCATTTGGGGGGGGTGGGGGGTGGTAAAGTCACAGCTGTGGACCCGTCTTTGGGAGTCGATGCCTTGATGGGGACACAGACTGTTCAGTCAGGGTATGAGTGAGAAATGCTGTTTCCTGGTGTCGGAAGGCTGTGGTGTCACGTTCAGTGAAGTGATCCGGGTGTTGTCACTGAAGAGCATTTAAACAACACTTCCTGATGTCCTGTTCAAAGCCACTAGCAAAATATTTGGGTTCCGTTATGCAATGTTACGATGGGTGTTTCTTCTCCACGTATTAAAATATTGCATAAACTTCAACACTTCTCACCAGTGGACTGAAGAAATAGATGTGACAATAACGGGTGCATTGAAAAGCTTAACGTTAACATGTTTTAGTGGGAAATGACTTTTATTTGTATCTCGCTTTGGAGCTAAACCATTAAAACTTATCTGCAAAATGATTAGGTTTTCAGCCTGTCGGTATTACTGAAAAGCTCAGCCCAAGTGCAGCGGCGTGTGGTTTTGCCAGGCCTGTGTCCCTTGTGTTAAGATTTCTCTGGAATGAAGCTTGCATCAAGCATATCCAGTTGGCTTCTAGTCTGCAAAGCTGTTAAGTTTATTCTTGTTCCAGTTTAATTTTCATGTCATGGATTGAAATTATATGCATGGCCGTTTCTCTTTTTTGCGAAGAGTTGGATTTGGAGCGAAAACAAAATGGCTCGGGGACGCAAGAGCAATAGCATCAAACAGAGCGACTTCACTAACAGCACCAATCCCCAGGATTTAGAGAGAAGACTTTTTGTCGGCAATTTGCCCACAGACCACATGACTCGAGAAGAAATGGAAGAGATATTTTCAAAATATGGGAAAATCAGGGGTTAGTATATTGTCTTATGCCCTTGTTTGGCTGGGAATTCAGGGAGAAATGTAACTTTCATGCTTGTCAAGTGCTATTTGATGATTATGAGAGGAATGACTAATGTTGTTCCTAAGAAGTGACCTGTTAATGATATTTTTTTCCAAAAAAAGTGATTCCTTCAGCACAGCTGAAGTGTAATGTGTATATATGAGCCACGGTTTAGCTTCTGGGGTTGCGGTGCGATGTTGCAATACTCTTTCAAGTGACTTCATAATCTCTTAATCAAATCTTGGTCACTTCATAGGCTGTATTTTGGTCACGGCCTTGTCAGAAGGGAGTTGATCCATGAAATACATTTCAGAGGCTTCAAGCTCTGTGTTTTGATCCTGGTAGATCCGATTTTCCCAGGAAATTGGCTCCTGGGTAGACCCCCTTTGCTTGTTCGCTTGGTGGGGTTAGAGGTGGCCGGGGCGTGGGTTCGTGCTGTCCCATGGTTGTAACCGGTCTTGCCCTGCTGTTACCTTTTCCAGCCCTCAGCATGTACCATGGCTATGGGTTCGTGCAGTATGACCGTCTGGAAGATGTCCAGGCCGCTCTGGACGGTGAGAAGGGCCGCCTTTATAAAGGGTATAGATTAGGTAAGGAAAACTGCTCCGTGCTCTCCTCCTGACCCAGCATGTGTTCTGGTACAGAGAGCTGTTGGTTTAGAGCTCTCCAGAAACATCACTGTGTGAAATGTGCCTGGCACTAGTCTAAAATCACTCTCACTGGGTAGGTATTGGCCTTTGGAGGTACCTGCTCCAAGTGCTGTGTGGCTCATCTGATGCCCAGGTCTTTCTCTGAACTTATGTTTGTGTCGGTATTGGAAAAAACCCTTGCCCTGTGAGCCCTGGAACGTGGTCACTGAAACCCCACACGTGTTGCGAAAACACCTGTACACCAATATTGGGCTTCATCTTGACAGGTTCAGAGGAACTGGTCACAGCACATGGTGGCCTGTTAGAGAAGTAATCCTGACTGGGAGGCTTTGCACAGTTGAACTCAATCTGTGAGTAGTGCTAGAAGTACCAGCTGCTTTTAACAGGTCACTTTCACAAAGATGAAAATAATTCTGCTAAATATGCGGGGACCAAACTGAAATGAATATTTAGAAATCGAAGGGTAACTTGTTAAATGGGGGGGGGGGGGAATCACCTCTGAAGTAAGCCAATACTAATCTGAAGATAATCAGTTTGACTTGGAAAATAATGAAAGGAGCAGCAAATAACACGTGGGAAGGTGCATGTGCAGTAACAGAGCCTGACAGTGGAAATGAGGGCAGATAGGCAAGGGTAGAAAGGTGCGAGGAGTTGTGGCCAGCATTGTCAACATTTGGAAGCTTAAATAGGAACAACGACAGCTGTCCCAGAAGCCAAGGAAATGATGGCATTTGTAACTGGAAAGGACACCTTGTCTCCAGTTAATGTTTCTGCTTTCTGTTTTTGAAGGGGCAGAAGATGGTTTTAATAGGATTTCCACTTCAGTAGCAAAATAAGAAAGGTAAAACAGCAGCTACCAAAACTAGATCTAAAAAAAAAAGAGTATTATTTAAATCTCTAAGTCATATGACTGCGATCTAACATCTGTGAGGCTCAGTGAAATGGAGATATGGCTAGGCTATTAGTGTTGGTTTTCCACAAGCCTTGGAAAACTGGGGGTTTTCCAGGGACTAGTAGAGTGCTGCAGGTGTGCAGCAGGAATAGGATGAGCTTGGCTCAGCCCCTGATAACAAAGGGATTCATTCACCTGACACTGACTGAGAAGGGAATTAACGAATCCTAGTCAAAATTAATCCTGTCAAACTTATTCCGATGACATCAAGCTTTATGGCTGAAAGTAGCTGTATTGGCATAAAAGAGTTCTGTAAGATGTTTGATTAAGAAACAAGAACAGCTAAAACCAGCATAGGGTTAAAGTATTTGAACTTTGCAGAATTGCTTGGTGCTCTGAGTTGCATTCTGGAAAAACTGATTCCTGTCTTTGAGTTGGAAAGAAAGCACACAATCATGTTTTTGAGAGTGAGATAATGAAGATTCAGTCATTGGTGCTGGGATGACCTGGAGTTCTTAAGTGGGGTGCAGCAGAGCTGAGATTTCAGCAAGCCAAAAGGGCAGGTCTGCACCCCCAGGAGAGTGCGGGTCCCTCTCGGTGCTGCCAGCCTCAGACCTGTCAGAGGGACTGGTGGTATCTGCGGGGTTCGCTGCTGGAATGCTGCGTTCAGTTCTGGTATGCCCGGTGCAAAAAGGATGATGCTGAATTCAAGGAGCCTCAGAAAAACTGAAGAAGGTTTAAAGAATTGAAGAGCAAGCCCTAGCAAACACCTCAGTATAAAGGAGTGATCTGTGTTAGGCAGACCTGGAGAGAAGGGAGTTTTAATCTAGCAGGCATAGGTTTGACAAGTCCTGCATGGAAATAAACAGTTTTCTTTAACAGCAAAGCAATTTACTTCTGGAATAACTTACTGGAGCTTTGCAGGTGTCTGTGCTTGGAAGACTTTTAAATTGGAATTGGGTGTTTTGCTAAAAGATAAGCTCTAGTTCAATGGCACTGCTGCACTGGAGATAGGAATGTGACTCAAGACACTCTTGTCACCTCTGTCTGTTCAGAAGGTTCCACTGTGGTTACAGTGGCCCTGTCAGCTCACACCCCTACAGGACAGAAGACTTTTTTTTATGGAAGTTTTGTCAGTGTTCAAATACTTAACCTGTAAATGCTGTTGGCATTAAATAAAATGTTATTAAATCGGTTCATATTGCATCAGATAAGGATCCCTGTCAAAGGTGGTTTTTTCTAGGAAAACATTTTGTTCAGATTTAAGTACATTTTTTATTTGAAAGAAATGTATGCTATCAAGTGTAAAAAACAAAAAAACAAAACAAACAGGTTTCTGCAATGGCATCTTAAAACAGAAAATAAAAATAATCTTACATCAAAGAAAGCAGTGTCTTGCTTAAGGTAACACTCGACTTTAAGGGGGAAAAATATTCACAACTACAAAATAAATGCAAGGAGAGCAGGTACTTCAGTTACGCAGTCTGAGTGTAAATATAACTGCTAATAACACAAGAAGGTGAAGGGCTTTGAGCGTTTAACTCCAGTGTTGCATTATAGTAACATTTCCACAAATGCAGAGAAGAGTTTCCATATCTTTAGTGAGTAAAACTGCGTAGGGAAAAAAATGCCCATCCATCCGAGCTTGTGGCAGCAGCCTGCACAGCTGCCTGGATCCAGGAGAGGCTGCTCTGCGCTCCCGCTGGTGTTGCAATACTGCATTTGTAGGTAATGTTCAGATCACACTTGCTCCTCTCCCCTGCTTCCTCCAAAAGAAAACGTACTGATACTTGACTGACATGAGTAAAATTTAGAGCTAATCCCTTAATTCTCATTTTAATCTTGAAAGTAATGAAGGATACTTGGGGAAGATACAGAAGAAGTAAAGACTGAGTCTGCACATTGTGCTGTGTTTCTTCTATTGGAAGAGCTTTGAACATCGTTAGTGTGAATAACAAGACATTTTAATTGTCAGTAGATTCTCAGAGCAGACAGGACAGAGGTTGGTTTTGTTCTTGTCCTTAAAAGGCTCTCAGTGAAACACCTGAAGTAATTTCTGTTTGTTCTCACTCCTTCCAGTACATTATTTCATCTTCTATCTGCTGCTATGAAGGCTTTGTCTCTTCACAGTAGAACAATGTGAGTCCCCGACCCACATTTTCTAATTGAGGACAAGACTCTTTCTTCATCTCTGTTACTACTTTTCTGTTTCACTTCATGGTGTTTTTCATGGCGAGGCTCAGAAGCCAACCAGTTTTCAGAGTTCTGATCTGTTGCATCAGTTTTCATCATGTTAACAGTGGTGTTTTGAGTGCACCATGTTGACTTCCCGAGGAGTTTGTGCCTCAGGCTCCTTGGACCCGTTTCCAAGAGGAAATGTGCAGAGGCTGAGCAAGCCAGTGCTGCAGCAGTCCCTTGGAAGGCAGTTGCACGTGCCACTTGAGAACCCTTGAGTTATTTTAACAAGGGTAGCAGCATGCTCCACTGAACAGGACGGGCTGTGGAATGTAAGACTATGCTGGCCATCAGCTTCCTCTCTTGGAGGCTTTCAGACTCTGCTTTTTCTCCTAGAGTCCATGAGTTGCTTTCTGCTTGCTCATAGACTGCAGAAGAAAGAGGTTCTCTTATGGATGGAAGAGTCTGGATGTAGGCCTGAACATAAAGTGCTAAAATTTCACCTGAGCTGGCCACCCTATTTGGAAGTCAGAGAAATCCATGAAAATTTCATTACGTTGTACTCTCTAAACTTAATAAAAAATTGTCAAAGTGACAATGTCTCTCTGATGAATGAATTTTCTTGCACCATCTGGATGTTGTTGAGCTTAAGTTGCTTTCATATGAATTGTGCTGATGATCTGTTTTTTGTTCCGTAGCATTGAACAGATGGGTTAATTATTCTTTACAGATATTAAGAAAGCAGTGGAAAGAAGAAATATGAGTAAGGCTTCATCAAGGTCCAGTCCGGCACGAAGGTAAAGTACCTGGAAGCAGTGAGTTATACTGGGAAGGTCAGGCTTTTGGGACATGAGCCCAGTGGCCTGTGCTAAATGTCTGTGTCTTCCCCACCACCACCTCCCCAGTCAAATGGAGACGCTCAAGCGAGACAGTGGGGACATGGCCGCTCACCTCTAAGAGCCCTTCTGGCACTGGCGCCTCAGGAGGCACGAGGGAAACCTCGTGTCTGGTGCTGTTACTGCAGCTCAGCGTCGTGTTTTGCAGCACAGGTTGAGAGACTTGTGAGGAAGAATGCACTTGATGTTTGCTCTGCCTCAAGTGTCAGAGAAGCTAAGGCATGTCTCGAGAACACTGAGGGGCTGTAGCCCTGGTGCCACGCTGCAGAGGACTGCGGGATCTCGCCTCTTCTGACATCGAAGGCTTCCAGTGCTGAAATGAGACCGGGACAGACCATGCAACCGAAGCATGAGATGGAGCTGCTGCACTGTCCCTGCTGCCTGGTCAGGACATGGAACCAGTCCCATTTGTGCAGTCAGGGATGCGTTGCCAGCTTCTCCTGCTTCCACCCCTCAGCAGGCACAGCACCTGCGTGTCTTCTGCTTGTGATGTCACGGGCAAGTGAAGAAGACACCACTGTCCTGTCACGGGAAGATAGGTTCAGTTTCCATAGCATCGCTAGGAAGTGCGCAAGGATAGGCTGTGGTTTTAGTTTGGCATAAGATGTTCATCTCCCTTGCCCGTCCTGTAAAGCTTTCCACACCAGAATGTTCTTGTTGGACTTGGAAGGTAATCAAGCTCTCACATGTCTGGCGTGCTCTAACAACCTGACCTGTCAAACGAGGAGAAAGTGCAACTAGCAAGACATCTACCACCAAAACCGTGGAAATTGAGTATGCAGTTCTTGGCATCATCTGGGTCTTTTCTATGTGCTGCACTTACTCTGCACAAGGCCAAAGGCAATTGCAGAGACTGGGGGAGTAGGGATGGGGGTATTTGGCCCAGGAAATGCTTTGGGTACAGCCAAGGGTTCCTGTTGCAGATGTCCTGGGCCCAGGCAGTGTCAGGTGTGCTCAGTGTGGGCACAAGGACCCCAGGAATCCTGCACGTGCATGAGCAATGAGCACCGTTGGCACACCTTTGGCCCACGTGGTGCTGCAGGTGTGAGAGGCAGGCACCCGTTCCACAAGTGCTGGTCCTTGGACCACACTGCAGAGGGATGAGCAACAGGCACTGAAGCTGTGGTCTTTGGGACCTGTGTCATTCTGTATGTGTGCAAGACCAAGTGCCCCTGTCAGGGGCCCTGAGGAGCACTGCAGGCATGGTGAGCGCTGGGCTGCGAACTGGACTGCCACCACAGCTGCCACTGGGGCAGGTGCTGCCTTCCAGCTGGCACTGCAGACATGGCCATTGTGTCTTGCTGGCACCAGGTCCTGAGCAGCACCGGTGGCAGTGAGATTGGGGGCATCGAGTCCTGGACACAGCTGTGGACGGTGGACCCTGGACCATGCTGCAGGTGTGTGGATGACAGCTGCTGGTGCTGGGGTGCAGTCCCATCCTGTGCTGCAGGCAGCGGTGCTGGACCAGCAGCGCCAAGTCCCCAGCAGATAGGAGCAGTGGTGCTGATGCTGCAGGAGCCAGACCATGGAGCGTGGGAGCAGAAGCGTCTGTGCTGCTGTTGCAGTTGTGTGTTTTTCATTCCGGATCATTTTGTCTCTCTGGATAACGAACGTGGCCAGTTCTGGTCACCCTCACTCCAGTTGGAATAAAAGCCAACAAATATCCCAAGCAACTGTGCTGAATCTGGCTGGTTTGCTGCGTAGTCCTACAGCTACGGACAGATCAGTTACTCGTTAGAGCAAATCAGATGCCTCCCCTGAGCTTCTGCCATCACTCACCGTAGGCTGGGGGAAGGGTGCGATGACTCGTCTCTCATGGGATGTGGTTTCAGTATCGATCACAAATGAAAAGCGGATTCATGTGTCCACAAGGCTGAAGGAGCTCACACTTGTTTGTGTGCAAATACAGTTTGTTTTCCAGGAGGAGGCTTTATATGCTCTTGGTGGCGACTGTGGCTCGTCCCAAGATGTGTTTTGTATCTGACATGAAAGCAGAGAGTGCCAGTGCTCCTGTGCACCCGCAGCAGAGCTGGGTGTCCAGAACCATCGTCCATGTGTGGACCCTGCACATCCATCTCATCGTTGCCCGTCCTGCCAGACTCTGATCTTGGGCACGTCTGACTCGCTGCTTTTGCCGTTCGCTCTGGTGACTGCTACGTGAACGCGCTGTAGTGGAAGCAAACATGTTCTGCTTGCCTTTCATAAACTAGATCAGGCTGGTAGAGGATTCTAAAAATCTGTCAAGTTTTGGAAATAAAAAGATTCAAAAATCTGGTTCTTTTTCCAATGGTTGTCAGTATCTTGGGGAAGGAACATTCCAAACAGGTGAAGCACAATAGCATGTGAGACTTTTATGTTTGGCTTAGACTACAGTGAAGTTGGTTTTGTTTTTTGGGGGTTTTTTTTGTTTTTTTTTCTGGAAAACAAAATACAACCTGGGGAAAAACCCTACTGTTTTAGGAAAATATGAAGACTGACTGTTATTCTTCCTTGCCTCCGAAGACAGGCAGTACAAAGTCTGAATGAGCTGGATCATTCAGGTGTGACAGAGAAGCCTGTTGCTGCAGAGGATGCGGTACTGCTCAAGTTCAGCACCCTCTTAACATCATAAACACAAGACTGGCTTTCTACGGAAACTACCTTCCAGTCCAGGATGTGGCAGTGGCTGTCACTGCTTTCTGCCAGCAGCACAAATGCGACCACAACGTGGAGTCTCGATGCGCTTGGTCACACCAAGCTCATTTCTTAATTCTATGCCAATAGCAAATGATTCCAGGTGTTCTGTTGTCATTGGCTCAATTTAATTTTAATGGATCCTTTAAATGCTCCCGACTATTTAATATTTCTGGGTATTAGGCTATAGCACCTTGATTTCTCAAGGATTTGCAAAAAACCATGTTTGACAGATGATGCATGGCTGACATTGGAGGCTGGAGGCCGTGAACTGGTGGTTTCTGAGGTGCCTGCTCAGTCTTCCATGGGCACTCTGCACCTTTAGTAATGTTCCATGCAGGAGCTTTCTGGGTCTTGTTTGACTGATAAACATTAGAATTCAGAAGCTTCTCCAGGCTGCTTCAACAAATATGTTTTTTGGGCAGTTCTTGCTCTTGGGGGATAGGAGGGAGGACTCAGCTGCTGAGAGAAGGGTCATTTTGGCACCTCAGGTAAGAGATCTGAGGGTAACCGTACTGGTGTCATTAGGCTCTAATGGAGTTTCCCTGGTGTTTTCCTCAGAGAGCCGTATGCCTACGGGGATGGCCGGGATGCCAGACGTGACCGCTCCCCTCTCCGGGGTAGCCCACGCAGGGACCCCAGAGATGGCAGGGATGGTAGAAACGGGCGAGATTCCAGAGACACTCGAGACATGCGAGCTAGAGACATGCGTGACGCCAGGGACCACAGGGACCCACGGGATATCAGGGATCCACGAGACTTGCGGGACCCTCGTGATGTCAGAGATCTTCGTGACCCACGGGAGCCGCTCTATGAGCGATACAGGGATCCACGGGATATGAGAAATCCACGAGATGTGCGGGACCCACGGGATATGAGGGAACCCTGGGATATGAGAGACCCTCGCGACCCTTTGTACAGGTAATCTCTGCGAGATTTTATTCGCCAAGATGTTTTCATGGTGTTCCCACCTCAATGGATGCACTGGTTTGAGTGGCGTTGGGCATTTAAGAGCAGGAAATTGCTTTGTCTGGGGACAGTCGGGTGCCTGCTCCGTGTCCTGTGGGCAGCAAGCGAGTACTTCAGAAGTTAAACTTGAGGAATGTCTGTGCGATGCATTGGCCAGAGTTGCTGCCTGCGATTGTGCAGGAGGTGGACACCCTTTGCTTCTTTAAATGTTGCAGACGAGATGAAGCTTACGATCGTTACCTTCGCCTTGAAGACTACTATCGGCGGAAGGATGACTCTTACTATGACCGTTACAAAGAGCATTTTGATAGAGCACCAGTGAATTCAGAAGGTGAGCGCCTGTAGCGTTTTAAACGGGCAGGTTCATGTCCTCCCTCTGGGAGGATGCTGAAGGTGCTCGCAGTGCTGAGCACATTGCATGCTGTGGCTTTGAGCAGGTCCAAGGGGTGTGATTTGCTTTGTCCTTGTGGCTTGTTTTCAGATCGTCTGAAACGTGAGGAGCGGCGCCGAGAGGAGCTCTACCGCCAGTACTACGAGGAAATCAAGAGACGTTTTGATGCAGAGAGACCTGTGGATTGTTCTGTGATAGTGGTGCATAAACAGACAAAGTAAGAAAATAGTTAAGACCAATTTTATTATTGCATGGATGAAGAAAATGGAATTAAACTTAGTCCTGCCTTGAGGCTGCTTGTCTTACAGGTTGCTCTTGAGGAATGAACAGGGCTTTAGAGCCCTCAGAAAGCTACAGCTCCTGGTGCTGATCTGGGAATATGTGTTGATGAGACAGAGAAATGTTGTATCTTGTACTTTAATTTCCTTCTTGCCACCTGTCACTGTACCTTCTCCTGGTCCTTTTCTATCTTCCCTTCCTATCAGCCTGCCGTCACAACAGGTTACAGTGGCCCGTACCTGTCATTCATGGTTCAAATGATAGGGAGCTTACTAATGAGCATGTGGCGAGCAGCAGAGCGCAGCGCAGCTGTCGGGGTGGAGTTGTGGGGGTGCTTGGTTCAGAGCCCTGTTCAGACTGGTTACCAGGCCAGACACCAGTCATTGCTGTTAATCCAGCCTGCCAGCAATGTAAAACTGCTGCAGAAGGTAGTCATGAGCCATGTCAAAAGCACGTGTGAGTAGTAACCAGGGGGATGTCATCTGACAGTCTGAACGCTTCCCGGGGTAACTGGGCGGGCGCGGTGCTGGGGGTTGTCATGGCGGCACCAGTCTGATGGCCATATCTGTACAAATAAATACATTGAAGTACAGCAAACAGGCAAATAAATCCTACATCTGGCTTGGAGTCTGAAGAAAATGATTGTCAAGGGGAAACTGAAAGCTCTGTCTCCTTAGCTCTTCAGAAAAAAAGATCAAGAGTTGCTTTTACTTAACTTTGCCGTATCTGTGAGACGGGAGCAGCAAGATGATGCTTGCCTCGTCTGGTGGTAGAAGACAGCAGAAAATTGAAATGAAGGAAGCAGTGAACCTAGAGATAGACTGCTGTGGTTTACTTTTAATGGAGCTTATTACTTATTGGAACCAATCTTGAAAAGAAGTTTTAGGTTCTTTCTCCCTTGGTGTCTTTAGAAGATACTCTAACAGGCCGTAATTTATCGTACTTGGCACAGGGAGAAATTTTTTGTGCAAGAGGATCAGCTTAATGTCCTGAGGATCATTTGGTCTGTAATAGCTGCACACCTTAAGACCTAGAGCATATCAATAACTCTTGTGTATTGCAGCACTGCTGTCACCTACTATAGACCAGCTGAAAGGTGACTCCCGAGTGACTTAGATATGACTTGGATAGCTTAGAAATCCCTAAAAAGACAGTTGCCAGGGGACACACACCATTTTAGTCACCACTGTAATGTTTGCATCCAAAGATGATGAAGTGAACCCCTTTCAGAAGGTGTGGGTGCAGCAGTCTCTCAGCACTCGTACGCAGTCAGTATCGCAGCTCTGGTACCGAGCACAGTGAGCTCAAAACAGACTTGAGAACTTGCAGCTCAGTGCGTGAGCTGTGGTTTGTGCTTGGAACGGGAAGGCTGCAGCACAGCAGACGCCGGAGCAGCAGGTCCACGGGAGCTGTGTTGGTACTGGGTTAGAGCAGAAAGCAGCTGGTGGAACGAAGGAGCAAGACCAGGAGGAGTAAGGCATGTTTGAATAGCCAAGATGCCGATTGTAGCCCAAGGAATGACTTCTGTAGGTTGGCCACTCTGCTGCATACCCCTCAGATCTCTGCAGGCATAAATTACCTCACTTAATGATTTCAGTTTAAACGCATTTATATGTAAACAAACTGATATAGTGTAGATCCCTTTGCACGCATTCTTTCTCAGCTAAGCTAAGGCTTGACTTGTAACTTATTTCAGTTAGACTGAAAGGACTGATCCAGATCAAAATAAGTAAGGGCTTTCATGTCATTGTAAAGAGATTGCTTTAGTACTGTCCCATTAAACAGTGTGAAGTTTGGGAAGCCATCAGAAGAGCAAATCTGAGGTGGTGGAGAGGGTGGATGTGCCTGGGTTTCTGTTTCTGAATGTGACTGACTTGTTAAACTGCTGGCTTTGCTTTGTGGTAGGGAGTACGCGGAGTCGGTGGGGCGGAAGGTGCGGGATCTGGGCATGGTAGTGGACCTCATCTTCCTCAACACAGAGATGTCACTGACGCAAGCCCTGGACGATGTGAGCAGAGGAGGGTCTCCTTTTGCCATTGTCATCACCCAGCAGCATCAAGTTCACCGCTCTTGCACTGTTAACATCATGTTTGGCACCCCACAAGGTACTGAGGTCTCGGTGGGCTCTGTGGTCACTCAACCACTCAAAGTGCTGCTTGAGAACACTTCCTTTTAAGCAGAACCACACAGGATGAAGTTCATCCTTGCTGTGGCATTAGTAGTTGTTCGTGATGGACACCATGTCGTAAATGTGAACATTGTTATTCACGAGCTTCCATAATGCTTTACGTGTCCCGTGTCAAAAGGGCTGTAATTTCTGCCAAGAGGGTATCACACATCACCAGCCTCGGCACCTGAGGGCAGCTCTAGGAGTGACTGCATAGCTTTGGTAGATTTCTGAGTAACACCAGTCCAGCCTCAGCTTGTCACTTGTTGGTCTCAAAGAGAGCATGTTTGGAATGACAAATGACAGGGCAGATCTTAAAGCCGAGTGTGGTTAAAGGAAAAGGGAATAAGGACAGTGTATTCGGGCACAGCAAAGATCCAGTCTTGAAACTAGGATGAGTTCTAAGACAGAACTATGAAGTGATTTGGTATAAGTGCTGCGCCTTTTTAGTGACATTTACACTTTTTGCATCACTTTGCATCTCAGGGTGTGCCTTGGTGGTTGTGAGCGTGCGGGTGGGTGTAGGGATTGACGACAGGTCTTGTCAGCCTGTGATCTCAGAAAGCAGCCCATTGCTCTGGCCACAGGCTGGTCACATATGTGCTTATACAGGTGTGTTTGACCACAGTTGAGCTTTCAGAAGTTGTTTCTCTCTTGTGTTCTCAAGGAATGTTTTGTGAGGTTCATCTGAGAGTAAACTCCCAAATGCAGTGACTGTTTTTTTGTGTGCTGACTGACTGAAGATGCTAGGTTCTTTTAACATCACATGTGGGTGTGATTGGAGGGTTCTGCATTTCCTGCAGAAATCCACCCTCACACGCTTGCACTGGGCTTTCCACTGTGCTCAGTTTAACTCTTAACTCCTTTGGTTTAGCACCCATCCTTCTGCCAAAGCCTCTCTTCTCTTGGCTGGATCTGACAGTGTGTCAGATCTGGCAAGACCCTCAGTCATTAGCTCATCCACAGCTTTCTAGAGGTTAAATGTGCTCACTTGAACCACGCGCAGCCGTCTTCACATTCACCTAAGTTTCAGGGAACTCTTTCACACGTGTTACAGTGGGACCTGGTTTCCTGTTAGGAGGAAAAGTGTCAGTTTGGTGCTGCGCAGCAGGGGGGCAGTGCCCAGAGCTTCGGGTGCTTTTTGGAAGGTAAAGGCTCTCTTGATTTCCCTACTTAAATCTGTGTTCAGGGGAACACTTGTGTGTTTGCTTTGTGAGATGGAAGTAGTGACCTGAAAAACTTTACAAGGTAACTGCAAAAAAAATTCCCAAACGTTGGAATTGACCATTGTTTGTTGTCTTATAGAACTCGATTGTCGCCTGTTGATTTCCCAGAGCAGTAACCATAGGCAGCGGTGTGACACTGAGCCAGCGCTTCTCCCCATCCCTGCATGCACATGTGCTCTGTTAAGGCAGTGGCAGCACAGAACCAGGAAGTATTCCCATCAGTGTCCTCTGGGAAGCTTGAGCAGCCTTCAGAAGTGATTTTTGGATCTGTCCAAGGGTTCAGCAGCAGAATGGCTGGAGCTGTCTCCTCTTGGAGTACAGAGCATTTATGTGGCAGGTAGAGGGAGCTGCTTTCCCTGCTAATTGGGTCAGAAGCAAGACAGACATTTCCTGGGCTGGTCCAGTCTCTTCTCAGAGCTCTCAGCTGTGGAAGGGAAGCATGGCCTTGCTGGGTGAGAGCCCCGAGCCTTCTGTCGGCTTAGGATGTTGGACTGTTACTGTGTGCCCGGGAAGCTTCCCAAGTCCACACTTGAGATTCCAAAGTGGTGCTGCCTGCTGGGTGAGGTGTGCTAGTGTGTGTGAGGCAAGCACCTCCAGCTAACGTCACTTGGATTTGCCTAAAGTGTTTCTTTTCCTCGTGCAGAACACCGCAACATGCCCCAGGCTGATGCCATGGTGCTGGTGGCGAGGAATTACGAGCGCTACAAGACAGAGTCGCGGGAGAAGGAGCGGGAGGAGATCGCCCGGCAGGCTGCCAAGATGGCAGATGAAGCTGTGCTGCAGGAGCGGGAACGCCCGCCCCCCATGGAGGAGGGTGTCAGAGGGGGCCACCCTCCAGGGATTCAGACTCTGCTGAACCTGCTGGCAGACAATCGCTATCTGACTGCTGAGGAGACTGATAAAGTAATTAATTACCTGAGGGACCGCAAGGAAAGGTTGCTGAGGGGAAGCACCGATTCTCTGCAGGGTAAGTTAAATCGTGTGGCTTGTGGGCGCTTTGGGCTGGGACCCAAAAACAGTCCTGGGAGTGCAGAGGAGTCCAGGTGTCACAGCTTACTCACACAACCCCTCTCCTTACTAGTGGACCTGTCCTCAGAAGCCCTGAGATGGTTCGAGTCTTTCTGTTATGCTGGATTCTCTCAGGGAACCACAGGACTGCTGTAACTGGTTTGGGTGGTACATCAGGGGCAGTGGTTCTGCCAGGTGGCATGGGTTCCCCAGAGCTTGCAGCTCTCCTTAGGGTGTGAGTGTCACTGATGCTCCTGTCTTTGGTAGCTGTTTCCCTAGTTTTGTGTAGGTGCCCCTTCAAGGGCATTTGCAGAACTTCAACCCTGTTTCCTTTCTTTCCCAGCATCTATGTCACGACAGTCTTTGGGGGCACCTTCAGGATCATCTCTGGGTAGTCAGTCCAGTCTTCCAAGCAATCAGGCTCATCAGGGATCACAGCCTCTGGTCTCTGCCCCTTCTGTTCCAGTGTCCTCTTCTAATCCTCAGCAGGAGCTTCAAGCAAAAATCCTCAGTCTCTTCAACAGCGGGGCGGCAGCAGCAGCAGCTGCTGTGGCAAACAGCGGTTCTGCGGCCTCTGCAGGCACGTCGGGTGGCACTCCCAACCAGAACTTTGCAAACATGGCCGGTGGTCAGGCCCGGTCAGCACAGATGAGTGCTGGAAATCTAAACCAGGCTCAGCAGAGGTTGCAGACTCCAAGCACGCAGATTCCTGCTCTCCAGGGCCCTTCGAGGAATGCAGGTCCCCGACCTGGAGCTCCTCCACAAGCTCAGTCGCTCTATGGTCAGCACCAAAATCGCCTCCCTGCACCTGGCAACGTACCTGCTCAAAGGCCAGTATCCTCCGGTATCAACTTCGACAACCCCAGTGTACAGAAAGCCTTGGACACCCTCATCCAGAGTGGTCCTGCGCTCTCCCACCTCGTGAGCCAGACCGTGGCCCAGGGGCGAGCAGGGTCCTCAGCCCAGCAACCACTGGGTTCCTACCAGCGACACTACCAAAGCTGAGCTGCCAGGCCCTTCCCCCTTCCCTTGGCCATTCCACACTTGTAGCTGTTTGACGAGTCTCCTGTTCTTGGCACGGACAGATGCCCCTGGGTTTGCATGTCCTCTCCACGTTGGCGAGGGTACCCCCGGTGGCATTGCTACCGAGTGCTGCTAGCGCTGCCCTGCCTCTCCCCGCTCTGCTTAGCAGGGTCCGGAGAAGTACGCTCTCTTTCCTCAGCGGCACGTTGTGCTCAGAGCCTCTTTGGGCGATCAGTTGTTTGTCCAGCCCCAGAAGCTGCTGCGCTGACAGGTCCTGCATTCCCTCACTCCCAGCAGCTGGAGCATCTTCACCTTGCAGCGCAGTCTGGTCTCACTGGTCTTAGTATAGTTTTGGGTCCATGGTTTGGAGGAAAATGGGGCTGCACAGAGCGGTGTGATGCCTGGGCCTTCTTGGAGACCCACCCTTCTGGAATGGGCACTGTTTTCCTTTGGATTTCTTTATTTCTTTTTTTTAGTGACATGTAAGGCAGTTGGGAAGTACAGCGGTGGCACCAGCAGCTGGGCTCATGGAGCACCTGCCTGTCTGCTGCTCGGTGACCCAGGACCGTGTCACTGGTCCTGCCATAGTGGGTCTGTCGTGTCCTGGCAGGTGAGGCAGAAACACCTCACCCAGCGCACGGAGATAGCAGCCTTGGTCCGAGCACTGTGGCAGAGCTGAAACACAGGAGCTTCCAGCCAAGGCAGAGATTTTAAATGGTCTCGATTTTCCTACAGCAGGGTAGTCAGTCAGTGTTAAGATCAACCTGTTAAATTTGGCATATAAATTCCCTTTCCCGACCATCTTGCTGTGGGACGGTTGGTTACTGTACCCACCAACTCGTGAGCTGTCACCCTCCCGCGGGAGCACCTGCAGCCAGGTGCCGGTTGTGAAAATCTCCCTGACACTTCATCTCCCTGGTGGCTGGGTTTGTCCGCCTGAGGCGGGGAGGCGGTGCCAAGATGCAATACCACCATTTTATACATTTTTTCAACACTTTGGTAGCTGTGGCAGATAAGCGGAAAGCCAAGCAGTGATTCTTCACTGTTTTTTTAACCAATAACATACTTTGATACCAGCACACAAAACATCTCTGAACTCTGGTCCTCCCCATCACAGCCTTCTTAGAGTCTGCAGGCTTCCTGGGAGACCTCAAGGACACTAAGAACGGGGCGTGCTCACAGCAGTGGATTTTCCTTGTCCCAGGTGGTTTGTCTTGTAGCATTTTTTTTCTCTATGTGCTGTTAACAAGAGGACATCACTTTCTAATAAAAAAACAGGAAAATTGTTTTGTTTCATTTTTGACACTCAACAGCTCGGGCTCTACTGGAATGCACAATTCCACTGCCTTTGCTGTTCCTCATTCCCGATGCGCTGTGTCGGGCACTGCCCAGCGCCGGGCGCCGGTTGGAAGCTTGCGGACCTCACCATGACCGCAGTCTGCCTGTTCCTAACGCTTTGGGTCCCAGGGCCCTTGCAGGGGGTTGCTCTTGGAAGCCTTTGGGCAGCACAGCTGATGTGCCTGGTGAGGGAGCCATGTGCTGGAGCACGGGGAGAGGTTTGGGGCCTCCACGGTGGCTGAGAGGGTGTGCGCCTGGGCCAGTGGCTGGCAGCTCTGCTGGCCGTGCTGCGGTTGCTGGTCGTCGGGAGGCTGTGCGTTTAGTACCAGCCTGCAGTGACAACCTGAAATTGGGTGGAAGCCTGTCTGCCACCTTTCCTCTCCCCATCTCTCCATTAGATCTCTGTCTCTACCACCCCACGGCAGGCCGAGCATCTTTGCCAGGGTGATCAGAAATGGTGTGGTAACTCGTGAGAGGCTGTTCCTCTCTGAGTGTTCTGCTTCCTGTGTGACCTGCTGCTCCCTGCCAGGGCTTGCTGCTCCTTAGGGAAATGGTAGTGGCTGAGTGCGAGGTGGCTGTGGAGACCCTGGCAACAAGTGAAAACTCCTCATTCAAATAATGAAGGGTGTAATAAAATCATTTATTGCATTTTGTGCAGACAGGAGTCTAGAAAAATGGATACAGGTAAAGCAGTAAAGCATTAACAGGGAGCATTCAGCAGCTGAGGAGCTGCTCCTCCATTGGTACCGGCACAGAGAACACGGGTCTGCACTGGGGCGGCCTAATGCACAATACTGAAACACTCACAGAAATTAAATGCAAGCCTAATACTCTTTTTTTTTTTTTTTTTTTTTTTTTTTTTGGGTTTGCAACCTGTTTTATTTACAAGGTTTTAAACTTAATTGCATTGCTCTGCACACAGATTCTCTAGAACACAAAGCGTACTAGGTCACTACATGTCTATTGAAATATTGCACTCGAATAAAAGTCACTTGAATGGACGTAGAACATCTAACTACGGTGACTTAAAAGAGTATTGGATGAACTGACTTTGTGATAACATTCATAACAAATATATTGCACATGTAGCACAGAGAGTGTTGTAATCAGCAACTCTCAGACCGACTGGTCTTTCTGCCAGATTTTAGTCCTGCTACAGAGGAGGGTCTTGACTCTTCTAGTGCAACTCCTACCCTTATGCAGTGCCTTGGTCCTTCCTCCTGTC
>JANHFX010018455.1:0-12961 GCA_027560015.1 Chloroceryle amazona | reverse complement strand
TCCGACCCCGGCTGGGGGGGAGGACGCGGGGCGCGGCAGGCTCGGTCTCTCCATGGCCTTTCCTCGGGGAGGAGCCTGTGAGAAGCAGCTCCAGGCTTTTTTTTTTTCCTCTCTCTCTACTCATCGGCCTTTTGTAGGCTTCCAAAGCTCGCCGCGGTTGTGTGTTGGCAGGGGGGGCGAGGAGGGTGTCGGTTTTTGGCGGTGCGCTGCTTCTCGACCCGGGATGGTGGAAGTGGAAGGAATTGGTGTTAAAGCGAAGGATTGTTGCGGGTTGTTGTGTTGGAAGCGAGGATGACTGAGAAGAGTGAAGCTGGTGATTATTTCCTGGCCTTGGTAAGTAGACACTTGTGAGAGGAAAGTTAGCCAAGGAACTAACAAAAGCAACGTGCTGTTACGGTCTGTACCAGAAATTCAGAGTTAGCTGTTGTTTCCCGCTGCTTTTCTGTCTCTCAAAAGATTATTGAGGTTGTTTTTTTTTTCCCATCGAATAACTTTTTGTGAAGTAAAATGCCCTCCTGCTCGCACAGCACTGCCTTCTGCTCTGGGAGATTAACTCCTTACCCCAAACCCTCCTTATCTCTAACCCTACCCCTCCTTCTTTACCTCCAAGAAATCAACTGGATGGTTTTCTGGCTCTTGCCATAGCTTGCGCTTGGGTTTTCTGCTCGGCCAGAGTGTCAGCGGGTGAGGAGACTTGGTGGGGGTGTTGTTTGATGGAACTGAGAAACTTCTGGGTCAGGTTTGTTGGCTGCAATTTGGGAACTTTGAAATTCTGCAGCAATGACATCAGGACGTGAGCGAGAGCCCTTCAGAGGCTCTAAAAGCTTCACGGTGGTGACGTTACGGCTTTTGGTAATGGTTGACAGTTATTACAGCAAATGTGCTTATTCATCCCGTGCGGACGTGAGTTTTATTTCCAATACTTTATTGTGGCTTTCTGCTGTCCCTCTTTTAGCTTGAGAAGGAAGTGATGCTGAAACACGTGTTTCAGTCCCCTTGAGCCTTTTAATCTAAAATAATTGCTTTTATTTGTTTAATGTAATAACTCACCGTAATTTTTAGGGTTTATTGTGACCGTAGTGATGTAGAATGCTCAGGGAGGAAAAAAAAAAAGTATTTTTTTCTCTTTTACGGTTCTGACTAATCACGTTCACGATCGGTCTGGATACACGTGTTACAAAAATCAAGGGATTTCTAAGGAAGAAGAGTTGGGTGAAAGAAGAAGCCCGGACCCTCAGGTAACGCGTGACTAAAAGCCATCCCCCGCCAAGAAAACTCCTCTATCTTGTCAGGATTTCCACAAACACTGCCAGAAAAGCGTGGCTTCTGAGAACTGCTCTCCATCGTCACGTGTGCGGATTGCCTGACAGCGACAGCACCGTCGTCCCGCTCGCCCGGTGATTTGGAGTTACCTGCGGGGATGCCAGCTGCTGTCCGACTGGGTTGCTGGGGTTGCGTTTCATAGGTGGGGAGTTGCCTTCGGGAGGTCTTTTAAAAGATGTTTTTATTTCTCTAGAACGTAAGCTTTGTGCATGTTTTCCTTTATTACTTTCGTAGTACAGAAATTTGCAGTTAGGGGAGGGTTCCTGGAAGCAGAGCCTGTGTCCGGAGCTGGGCACTGGGTCCCACGTGGACTGCATGCAGCTCACAGCCTTTGGGAGTTGTAGCTGGTTGCTGTGGCTCAGCCAGGATGATGGCAGTTCCCTTCCTTGGGGACAGGCGTGACTCAGGTGCTGGCTAAGCCACAGTGGGCTGGGCTGGCTCTCCTTGGGTGCTCTGAGTGCTGTCACCCAGCATCCAGACCTGTCCTGCTGATTGCTCAAGTCCAGCTCAGGGGAAGAGCATGTGAATCTCAGATACTGCAGTAATTATTTCCCTCAGGAGCCAGTTCTGGTATGCTGATGGCAATGTCTTTTTTTTTTTCTCTAAGTGTAGAAATGTTGCCGTGCACAGCACTGTACATCAAACTCCCGTGTCCCCTGTCTGACAGTGATTTTATTTGTTTCATTAACACGTCACTTCAGTCCTTGGATACCTTCGTTCCTCTGTTTGTACAGCACCCAGCTCAGCAGGACTCAGCCTGGCTGAGGCGTGCAGAAAGTCCTGCAGTGTAAACAAAAAGTGCTGATGCCAGGCACTTAAGGCAAAGTTTTTCCTTCAGAGTACAGAATGAATCTGAGAGATTTTTCCAAAATCATATATTTAAATGCATAATTAAGTCTTTGTTGTGTTAACAGAAGGCAGCGTATTTCCGGAAACGTGAACTTTTGACTGGGAGGGTGTGTTTAGCTGGTGAAAGTAAAGCTTTAGTAGTTATGTCTGTGCATAGCAACCAGTAAAAGTAGCCGGTGACCCCCGTTACTGCTGTGTCTCAGCTTGTAAAATTATTGCTGGCATATGGACCTGCCCTGCGGGGACACCATTTGGTTGTATGCACGTCCCTTTGATTTACTGGGAGACGGAAGCAGACTTGCCATTTCAATCTTGGCATCTCATATTTTTCATAAAACTCTGTTAATATTTAAATTGATCTTAAATTACCTCACAAGAAGTACTATGGAAAAAAAAAAAAAAAATTTAGTTTTTAACCCTGTGCTGGTAGCTTACACAGGACTTTGAGTTGTTCCCTGAGCAAGACTAGTTTTAATTTCTGATACCATTACTGTTGGTTTCTAATCTGAGAAATAGCTTCTCACCTCCTGCCCTGCTAAATCATATTGATCGGAGTCCAAATAATCATGACAATACTTGTAAAGAACAGATACCAAAAGCTCCTAGAGTTACTATAGCAGGCTGTTGCTGGATATTCTGTGCATGAAGTTTATTTCAATGTGTTATGCACCTGTGTATGAGGTAAGTGCCAAAATGAAGTATGAGAAGGTAAAAATGAATATTATGAAGGAATTATTTAATAAAATGGATGAAATATAGTAAGGTACAATGTATTTTAATGACAGAATTTGAACTGATGTATGTGCTGCCCAATCTCTTGCCCTTGCACAGTGTAAGAATTTAGCAGAAATAGCAAATCCTCTCAGTGTTTTCCTGTGATTAATCAATAGTTTTTCTTGTACATCTGGAAACTGGGGCGCTAAGAATTGACACTTTGACTTAAGTTATTACAAAGCCAAGTATGAAATCTAGAGGCTTTTGTCTATCATCCTTGCTGTACCCAGTGAGCAACGTCTTGTTTCTTGAAGAAAGCAAAATAGCGGGTGAGGGGAGTGCTGAGAGCTCAGTCCTGCCTTGAGGTGGTTGGTGCCATTTTCCAGAGCTTTCTGGAGTAAGAGCAGGATCTATAAATCTTACCGTTATCTCATTAAAAGTAACCAAATGTTTGGGACTAGGAGATAGCAGGGCTTGAAATGCTTATTGGTTTCCCTTGGAGTAAACTTGGAGCTCTTGTTGACTGTTCAAAGGGAGCCCCATCCAGCTCTCCTGATTGGAAAAACATGGACAGGGAGAAAATGCCAAGCCCCGTAGCTGCCTTCTGTCTCCAGCACCAGTGTCAAAACATGTTAAAACTTTAGTATGAAATAGGGGTTTTAAGGTTTGTGTCTCACCGATGTCAGGAGAGCAACAAAGGGACCCAGATGGGCACCTCGCCGCGTTTGTGGGGTTGGTGCTGAGGAGCTGACCCTGTTTGACTCTGTGGCCACGTGTGTAAAGCTGTGATTTTTCACATATTTTAGATACATTTCCTGCCTTGGTTTGAAAGGTTCTTGTGTAGATAGTGGTCAGACCTCCTGTGTTTAAACAGAACAGAAGAAATGACATAGATTTATGCAGTCACTTCTCTTTCATTCATTGATATTTAATGACTACTGCGGGTCAAGCTTTACCTGAAACTTGTTCTTTGCATTCCTGCCTTCTAACAGTGACTTGGAAAATCTTTTTTGAACACTAAGTAGAGGCCTTAAAAGTGAAATTATGACTCGAGAACCTCGGGACTCTCGATGGAAAATGTCTTTCACTTGTGACACACTAATAACAGGCTGAACCCCTTCGTCTTCGGGCTGAATTTAGTGTGCTCGCTGCAGCTGTTAGCAACCAACTGCTTGTTAAACTGTGAGGTATTTTCCTTTGAAAAGTATTTCAGTCATGCTTGTCATAAGTAGAATTTGGAAGTCATTTCAAGTAGATCCTCTTCCAGACTTGACCCAGAACTCAGGCAACGGAATGGAAAAAGCTCATGGCCTTTTTACAGAGTTCAATTCTTGAAGCAAATTGGCCTAAAAAGCTGGTTGCTTCAGGGGACTTAGGTCAGGGACCTGGTGGTAGGCGTCTGTGAGGCAAAGGTGGTTGTGATGCCCAGGAATGTCAGTTGTGGAACTAGTTTGAGCAGCTTTTGGATAGCTGCATTGTTTGTGCGCACAGAGCCGGGTGGCTTGGCAACGAGCAGCTTTGCCATCACCTCCCCAAGCCCCAGGTTCAAGTTACTCCATCCGTAGCCTGCATGAAAATTGCTGCCTGGGAGGTCATCGTGCAGCAGATGTGAGTGGTGGTGGGCAAACGCTTTTCTTCACACCAGATTGGGGCTCACCAGTGCAACAGCTTCAATTGCAGTTTTGGCACGTGCTGTACTTTCTTCTATACGTTCACAGGAAAGACCCTGAGTGCTCTGTCAGCAGCCAGAAAAAAACCTTCCCATCTGCATTTTACTCTGTTTATGAAAGTAGTGCCCTGTTATCAAGATCGACTTTCTAAATGCTCATTTTAAGGCAAAGAGTGGGGGCACCCCAGTTTGTGCTGTTAGTATATGCAACTCCTAAAGCCAGTCCTTTTATGCTAATAAGCTAGAGGACTGCAGAACTTGTCAACTTGTCTTATCCTCATGTAGCAGCTTCCAGCTGAGCCCTCAGGTGTGGTTAAACCAGAGAACAGGTGGACAGTTAATGCCTTAGAATTGTAATTAGATAAAAGTAATATCATTAAGTTTAGGAAAGAATCAAATGTTCTGGGTCATCATCTGAGAGCTGCACTCGGTGCAGTGGCTTAAGAGCTCCTGTCGGCGTAATGGAGGGCAGGATTCTGCTGGAGTGTTAGGGATGCCATGGACAAATGAACTGGACTGAGTTTGGAAACACTGGAAATGAAAAACAGAACCATTGACTTACAAAGGATCACGGGTGTAATGAATTAAATACAAAGTAAAAAAATAAATCAGAAAACAAACCTGACAAATCATTTTTTCCATATGAACGTGTTACAGAATCCTTTAGATAAAAGAATGTGGTATGTGAGTACATTCAGATGGTAGCTTTCAGTCATTACTGGAATAACACCAACATTGTTACAGTGCAGTTTAACTCCTCGTTATGTTCTTTGAACCAAAATTAAACTGCAATTGAGAATTGTACTGAACAGCTGGATTTGCAGTTAGGTAAGGAAGTAATCGTCTAGAGTTAAAGCTCAGTTAAATGATTGAGGGATTTTTTATTTTTAAGCTGAAATTCCAAATGCTGAGTGACAGTTTTAAGTTCGTACACTTCTGTTCAAATCCATCTGTGTACGGTAGCATCCGCCTGTGTACAGGGTTGTATTCGCTTGGTAGTACTGGGTTCAACATGGGCAGAAAGAGGTTCAGGAAAACTGCACCTCAAAACAGCCACTGGGTGAGCATGCAACATTTAATCAGAACCCCAGTTAAAGGTCCCATTTTATGCTTTACGAAAGCATTGAGGATTGAGGGCTACAGCAATGATCAGAGGGGCTGGAGCACCTCTTCTGTGACGAGGGACTGTGGGAGTTGGGGTTGTTCAGAGTCAGAATGGGGTTAATTTGCTGTTGGATTGCAATGTCTCATTGCTCCTGCAGTTGTAACACAAAAATCCAGTGACTTTGGTCCGGTGGGAAGAGCAGAGCTGTACACAAAAGCAATTTCTACTGAAAAAGGCAGCTTTTGCTGCACTCCCTAACACACAAGGTAGCATAGACGTGCTGAAATCTGGGGATTCGGGCAGCAAAGTGACAGAAGAGTCATAGACTCATTTGGGTTGGAAAAGACCTTTAAGATCAGAGTCCAACTGTTAACCCACCACTATGCTATGTCCCTCAAGTGCCACATAGACACATCTTTCAAATACTTTCAGGGCTGGGGATCCTACCACTCAACAGTAGTTCTGCAATAACTCAGAGCTCTAAGGCTGCCTTTTGCCATGTCTTTTCTCTCCGCAGCCATCCTGGGCCAGGTGATGCTATACAGTTGGCTTCTCCCCTTGATCCTTCTGAGCAACCCTTAACTGTTTCTGCAGCATTTGGAAATGTTGACCCTGTGGATGCTGCTGAGCTGACTGCAGCAAGGTATTGTACAGAGCCATTGCAGCTGGAGTGGTGGGAAGCAGCTGCCAAGTCCTTACTGATGTGGGTGGGTGGAGGACCAGCGGGGTCAGTGCTAGCTGAGAAATTGCAGTCGCTCTTCTCGGGGGGGATATATGTCTGGTATGGCCAGTTGCTGATGGGTTTGCTGAGTCTGGCAGTAGGCAGTGGAACATCTGTCAGTAGAAATATTTACCAGAATTTAAATGTCCTTCTTATCAAAACACCCCTCTTATCAAAGAAAAAAAAAAATATCAGTAAAGGAAGATAGTGTTCACCTTTCCCTGAGATTAAATCACTTTGGCACATAGGAGAGTTATGCCACGTGAAGGTGAAATATCTGCACTTTCAGAAAGGTATTCAGGGCCACGTTGCATGGGGCTTTGAGCCACCTGGTCTAGGGGAAGGTGCCCATGGCAGAGGAGTTGGAGCGGGATAATCTTTAAGGTCCCTTCCAACCCAAACCATTCTGTGCTTCTATGCCTTATGTTTTTTTAGCTGCTTATACTTTTTATTGATTGATTTATTTATTAGTACAAGGTAACTGATCTTTTGCATCTTTTCTGTAATTTTGAGAAGTTGCTTAACAGTATAATGCTGGTGATAAAAGCATTCAAGTACCTCATCCCTGTTGGATATTGCCTGCTTTTTGTTGCTTTTACTTGCACGGAGAGGGGAAACTGTTGCTTTATTTGTCCTGGTACAGTTGGATTGTTAAGATACTTGGGCGTAAGAATTTGTCTTAACTGCCAACTGTAGAGGAAGCCTTGTAGGGTGTGTTTACCCTTCAATCCTTGTGAATTCAGTGGAGTGTAAACATACACAATGCATTTAAGCCAGCATTAAATTGGTTAGCTGAAGTAGCAATAATAGGCTATCAAAGGCAGAACTGCGCTTGTGTGGTTTGCTCAATCCACCTTAAAAGCTGGGTGACTTTGCTACTTAGCCCATACTGGTCTTCCCTCAGTCCCCAAACTTGTTAGTTGCTGATGCTGTCTCAGTGAATCTGTGAGAAATAAACATTTAGTCAGATGAATTAAGTGAAGCTTACAGTGGGAAGCTAACAATGCGGATTTCTTCCAGCTCTTGTAAGTTATTTACTCTAAGAGTTGTGGTTTTTTGTTTTTAACAAATGAATTTGGGTTACTGATGGGTTTTTTTTTGTGGATTCTGGTTTTTCTTGCTAATGGATTGTTGGCCACAGTAGCGAGGCGGTTAGAAAAGACTGAGCAGTAATTGAGGTGAAGTGACAAGCTACTTTCTGAATGCAGAAGAATGAGAAAAGACACCAAAATGCCAGGAAGATTTGTATTTGGTCTCTGGACTACAGTCTGAAATAGAAGGCTCTCTTGCCCCTGGGGTGGTAGTTTGCTCTTTGTAGGAAAGAAGGCAGACAAGCTGTCTATGATTAAATGCCACCTTAGGAAACATTTAGGAAGAACAAACAGTTTTAGAGTGTTTTAATTTACTGTTTCTTGTAAACCTCATGAATTCACACTGTTCACATCCTCCTCTGGAACTTCGGGTTAATTATACCTTTTCTTTTGACCTACTTCATAACTTTTGTCTTTAAAATGTTTTTATTGTTGACATCCTTGCATCATCTGAGTTGCGTAGGCTGCGAGTGCTGGTGCTGAGCTGTAATTATGCCAGACAGGGTGGCTGAGCCCAGTAGGGGTGAGGGCACACAGCCTGTGCAGCAGCCACAGGATATGGTTCTTGTTTCCGTATCCTGATCTTGAGGAAGGTGCAAGGATTTTTGTCAGGGTTTCATGCTAAGAAGTTTCAAACCAGGGATGCTCAGAGTGGAAGGAGGTAGTTTTTCAGTTCCTGAAGCAGAGGAAAGTGAGAGAATGATGCTGTTGTGTAAAACTGGATTGAGTCTGGCTGTAGATAGTCCTCCTGTGTATGTTGGTTTTAATTTTCTTGTTTATTTTTTTACAAAGAGCTGCACAAGTTAACTCTCATCAGTACTGTTTGTTTTTCTTCCTCCTTTATTTTGCATCCTTGTCCAGCTTTAGACACAGGAGCCTACCCATTCTCCTTGCACCTTTCTTTCCTGTCCAGTTGGTTGTTACTTGCCAGCTTCTCTGTGATCCTCGATGAGGTGTTCCCTGGTGCCCCAGAAAACCAGTAGCTTCCACGTGTGCCTACGCGCAGATGCAGATGTTTGGCAGAAGAGGGGTTAATATCAACACAGCTGGACCCCGGCTTTAGCTCCTGTCTGGAACAGGCGTGGTGCAACTCTCTTCCAGCAGTAACAAACACTGCTGACTTCTCTGTGGTTTTTCAGACCTAAACTAATAACAACATAATGTCAGTAGCATATGAAAGCACTACTCTTAAAATGCACAGGATTTTGCACATGATGATGATCAGTAATAGCAGGACTGGGCTTTTCATCTCTGAGGGAAGAGTTTCAGTGATGTTTGTTGTTTCCTGTAGTTGCCTTATCCCTTTTCTTCACCCGTGATGTGGAGCAGATTCTTGCCTATATAAGATGATCTCATTAAGGCTGCTGGGTTGGTTTTTTTTTGTATTTTAAGTAGAAATACTGCACCACTGCTTTTCAACATGACTGCAGAAAAATGCCCTAGTGCACACACGTGTTATCTCTGTGTTGCTGCTTTCTGCTTATACCTGTACTTTCAAAATGTTACCAGTGCTATTAGATGGCCTGATGCTATTCCAATCTGCCTACAGTAAATACAATTATAGAGTGGGTTTTTTTCCACAATATATTTAGTTATTTACTAATAAATTAATTTTGCTTCCATGTATTTCTCTCATCAAGGGTGTCACATAATGCAGTTGGTATGCACTTTGACAGGGAAAAATAATGGTGCAGATAAGGTAGGGCTCAATTTGTGCTAAATGTCTTCCAGATGGCAGTGCATAATAAGATATCAGGTTGTCCCTCCATCTGTCCGGTCAAGAAACTGTATCTTTGTTTTGCTTCTTGAGGGTGACTGTCTGCCTCGCTCCTCATATAACATATTGATCAGGGACAGCATGGTATCATCTGCTCAGTAACTAGAGGCTTTTTATTTTTTTTCTTACTGTATCTACAGATGAGTGCCCTGAAAAGAATTAGGTAAAAAGTTCACTGGCTGTTCTGCCAGTTTTGTTTAGCACTGAAACTGAAAGGCCAAGTTCACTCTGATTTGCCAGTACACGTTGCACTAAGAGAAATTCTGGCTAGACATGTCTTTCTCTTCATGCTGCAGGTGCAGAGCTCTGCAACAGGCCTTCTGTTTTATATAAGAAATATTTGGATTGGAAAGGCAGAGAAGACAGATAAGTGCTGCTGCCTCTAGGAGACCACAGCTTAGCTGAGCTCCAGGGTTAGAGGTGCTGAACATTTGTGAGCAGCGTCTGTTCCCTGCAACTTGCTGCCTTTCTTGTGTGCAACAAAACCTGCAAGTGCTCAGGAAAAATTGGCAGTGTGGAAGGCACTTGCTGCATGAGTTATCTTTAGGGTCAAGCCATAGGTAATAGGCAGGGCAACCCAGTCTGGTCCCTTCTGCATGCTAAAGAAAGCTTCTGCTCCTGCATTGAAACCCCAGCTGAGGTGCAGCATGGTGTTTAGTCCAGACCAGACTGAGCTTGCAGCTCTGTCAGAATACTAGCGAATAAAAGCTCTTCCAAACCTGAGCTGGCACTGGAAAACCTTGTGTTCCCTGCATCCGCCTCTCTCCCACCTCCTGTTATGCAGAGAGCACATTAAGCTGTCATGAGGGAATTTGTGATAGGTGATGTCAGATGCACTAAAAGCGGTGTTGCTTTATCTGCAGATGGACCTTTCCTGGTTGCATAGCTGACAGCTTGGGGAACTGATGCTCTCAGGGTGTGCTCATCAGTGTTAGCAGCACAAGCAGGCACAAATACCCGAATAGTCAGAAAGTGACTTTTGAAAAATGTTTTCTAATCAACTTGACTCTAACAGGGTAAAAACTGGCTCATAGTTTATTGTGCACTGAGAATACTTGTCAGTGTTGTAGTATCTTGCTATAACCATTACAGTATTACTAGTTGGAAAGTAAGTTTAATGCTGAATTTTGTTTTAGTAAGAGCTGTGGAGAGGCAGAGGTGTTAATGTAGCTGCTTCATGCCTGAGCTGATACAAGTACTGTGAGTTGATACATGTACCTGAGTTGATGCAGACTTCGGCTGCAGAGCTTAGAGTGGACACAGCCAGTGTTTTGGACAGGGTTGCTGTACTGAACTACCCTGCCTCAGTTTGCACAGTCTGAGCCATTTCTGACCTGCTCTGCTTCTCTCTTGTCCCTTGTGAACTTATTATTGCACCAGTGGGCAGCACCCATCTGCAGGTAATGCAGACGGGTGCTGCCCACTGGTGCAGCAATGGTGATGGGCAATTCTACCTGCAAACCATAGTGAACAGCATCAAAATGATGTGGCAGTATTAGCCCTAGGCCTGGTGCAGTGTCCTCACTTCACTGGGATGGAATCCCAGGCCAGACATGGTCTGCAGGCTGTTAGCAGTTTGCAGTCAGCCAGGGCAGCTGACCTGAGTTGGCTTCAGGTGTGTCCCATACTATAAATGTCATGCTCCTTGTAAAGGGAGAAGTTTGCCGGGGAGGAGATCTCCTGCTCTTCTTGGGTTCTTTCTGGCCCTGCTCCTCTTCCTTCTCCTGAACACTGCCTTCCTCTTTATTGTGAGAGCTGTACATTCATTGAGCTGAGTATAACTTTGTTTACTTTATGTTGGCATTGGTATTAGTTTGGCTGTTTAATTGTTTTCATTTCAGCTTATGAGTCTCCTCTCCTTTTCCTGATCCCCCTTCTCTTCTGGGGATGGGTCAGTGGGTGACAGAGCAACTGCTATGGCTTCAGATACAGGCTAAACATAGACACGTGGTTAGTCTTGCAACTCATGCTCATCTTAGTACTGTGGACCCCTTGTCAGAGTGACAGCAGTGGGGGAGAGGAGTGGAGGCAGCTCATGGTGCCCTGTCCTGCTGTCCACCCAGCCATGGCACGTGGAGGGATACCTCCTGGTACTCCTGTCAGAGAAAATGCTAATACCAGCTGCATCTCTGCACTGTTTCCCTACAAGTCCACTTGCACCAGTAAGGCAGCAGACACTTGGCAGGTGTCCTTATGGGAATCCAGTATTTAATGGTTTAGATGAAGCTAAGGCAGATGAAGGGTAATTATTTGTGGATTTTAACACATGTAAATACTATAGCTCGTAAAAGTAACCCCCGAGCTTTGTAAAGGCTGGGGAGGAGAGCTCTTCTAAAAGTGACTTTATTTTGATAGCTCCTTTCACTTTGTGGAGATGTTAGGAATGACATTCTTAGAAGTAAATCTCTGAAAATCACTTCATTTGCTGTGGAAAGACTTAGAGGGGGAAGCTGAAGGGCTATGGATGGGCAGTGGGGTCTGTGTGAAAGGTGTGGGGGAGAGATAGAGGTGCCACTGTAAACAATTAACTTGGGACAGTTTTATGTGTGCATAACATAAGGGGCCATAATTTTATGTGTGTTTGGTATTCTTGCTTGGCTGGGCCCTCTTGTGAATTGTTTGGGTTTTGCAATTCTTTGTTTACTCTCCAAACAGATGTTCAGCATTTGCGTATTTTTAGCAGTTTACTTTTTGCTTTAAAATTTTACTTTCTCTAATCTTTGGGTGACCCTATATAGTCACATCGCCTTCATATATATTTGATGCTATTACTATATTAGGATAAAGACATTTTTAGCAAAGGGAAAAGTTTTTGCATGAAGGAAACAGCAAGCTTTTATTTATTTATTTATTTTAACTCGATGTGACTGAAAATTTAGGAAATCTATGTCTGCATCAAACCAGTTCAGACAAAGTGGGGATGAGGAAGGAAAGGAGGAAGGTGTGCCTACAGCAGAGATAATTTCGTAGAAGAAATAACAGAGTAGTTATCCCCCATGGCACAAAGCATCTCAGTGGATGTGAGGTAATCAAGGTAAACCTCTCTCAGAAAGACCTTTCATGATGTTGGTGAGTTATTGGACATTAGGAAAAAGATCTTCATTATGAGGGTGCTGGAGCACTGGAACAGGTTCCCCAGGGAGGTAGTGGAGGGCCCATCCTTGGAGACACTCAAGGTCAGGCTTGATGGAGCACCTGCTCTAGTTGTAGATGACTGCTCACTGCAGGAGGGTTGGACTGGATGGCCTGTAGAGGTGGTTTCCAACCCAAATATTCCATAATTCTGTGGATAAACACTTCGGGTAATAACCGTTCACGTGCTCCTATGTATTGTAACTAAAGTTAGGGATGTGATTTATGTTTATCCTCCGTTTGTATACGTGTTTCTGAAGAGAGGAACAATCTGTCCCTGAACTATCTCTTATTCAGTAACACAATTTAATCTACCTTCTGCTGGGATTGTTCAGCCTGGAGAAGAGAAGGCTCCAGGGAGACCCAACAGCCCCGTTCCAGTACCTGAAGGGAGCTACAAAAAGACTGGAGAGGGCCTGGTTACAAAGGCCTGGAGTGAAAGGATGAGAGGTAATGGCTTTAAATTAGAAAGGAGTGGATTTGGATTAGAAATAAGGAGGAATTTCTTTACCAGGAGAGTGGTGGAGCACTGGAACAGGGTGCCCAGGGAGGTGGTTGAGGCCCCATCCCTGGAGACATT
>JANHFX010018454.1:0-13871 GCA_027560015.1 Chloroceryle amazona | reverse complement strand
TATTCTCTCTCCCTTGCCCCCTCCCCAGCACCCCCCCCTCCCCCCACCTTCTCCCCCCCGCCCCCCCCCCCCCCCACTCCTGTATCAGCACATTTAAGAATAATATGACATACGACTCTTCACTTCCCTCCTTCTCCTATCAGTATCATCTGGACCTAACAACAAATATACAGCATTACCCCTATAATATTCTAGAAAACATCTTTATAACAGTACCATTTTGTATGCAACTGGGTGTTTATACACACATAAGTACAATTTAACACGCAAAATCAATTACTGAAAATTATATACAACCTACACATTATCTGTCAGCTCACAGTAAACAGGAATTCAGAGGCAGAGATTTACAACAGTACTTGCATCAATTCTTTTCCCTGATTGATAATATCCAAATTTAGCTGTGCACTGTGAATCTCTATTAAAAAAGGGGGACTTCTTAAAATGGTGAAGCACCACAAGTGGGTATGTATGTGAGGAAGCATGTACAAACATACATGCTGTTATGCATTTACTCGGGAAAAGCATAGGTTAAACATACTGTGAGGGAACCTACTCATTTGGGGAGCTCTGCAGTCTGATTTGGAATGCAAATTGGACGCTGCAGTCTAGCAATAAATTAGCATTTTTGTACCTTAGTCTACAGAGTAATGTAACATCATTTTAAGACTTCCATTATTTAATCAGGAGTGCAATTAGAACACAAGTCCAATTTTTCTTTACAGTTTTCACTTTTTATTCAGGAAAAAAAAAGTGACTAAAACTTACCCCAAAATAAAAACTATTATGGCCGAAAATTCATACTTACATATAAATTGTAAGTAGCTAATCCATTTACTTTATGACATCTAAACAGATTGACCTAGTGCTGACTTCTGAGTCGGCATAATTAAAAAAAAAAGAAAGAGGAGTTATGGCTTCTGGTTGTTGTTTTTGTTTGTTTGTGGTTTTAGTGTTTTGGTGGTGTGTTTTTTGGGGGGGGGGGGTTATTTTGTTTTGGTTTTGTGGTTTTTTTTTCTTTTATAATGCTTGTATATAAATCTATTAAAGCCTAGTTCACACCAAAATAATTTTTATACATAAAGTTAAATTTATATATATTAACTGATAGCATATTTATTTAGTTACGCCATGCATTTTCTACCCCTTTTTTTCCTTTTTAATTCACTTTTCTAGGGCTCTGTTTTCCAGAATAATTGAAGAACAATGATCAGGTTTTTTAGTCCTCAGATCTAAGTGATCATTTCAAAATCAGCACATGGAAGTGCTGTGACATCATAACATCTGAATGTTTTCCATCCTTTCTAGGAATTACTCCATTTCAAAAAAAAAGGGGGTGGGAGGGGCGGGCGGGGGGCACATTTCCTTTAAACAGAACACCTCCTGTGTAGGTTTCCCCTGCTATACCCTTTTCAAAGTATTTTCTTACCTAAGTATTAACAAAGAATTTTTTAAAATATTGTTTCAACTTGTTGTGTAAAGGGAGAAGGCTGCAATGAAAGTAGCCTCTGAAGAAAACAAAGGCATCATACAGAATGTCTAGTTAAGCTGTGGATTTTGCTGCAGCAGGGTCTTGTAGAGGAGAAAACCAAAACCAAAATCAACAAAAGAGCAAGGAGAAGCTGAATCACAAAGATTTATGGATATGAAGATGCGCCTCTGTATCAGGAGGTCCCAGAGCTGCAAATTACTGAGTAAAGAAATATTTTGTGGAAAAGTTTTTTCTTCCTCCACTACTTCCAAGACAGTCTGCTTTTAGACACACACATAAAAGACGCTGGGCTGAGTGAATCCTTGATCTAGTCCCCACGATGGCCATTTTTCCCATCAAGATGACACTTTAATTGTAATGCTTGGAATTTTAACTTCCTAAAAAGCCTACACATCAGAGATTGAGATGAAATCACAGTAACTGGGGAAGCAAAGTTTAGCACTGCCAAACAATGGCTTTCACCTTCCTTCCCACACCTACCCCCTCCCCTTGCAATAATCTATTTTTCTGTGGAGACATTATGGTGTTAAAGATGCTTGCGCCTCTCCTCTTAAACATCACCTCCTTTAAAGGACACAGCCATTGAACCCCCTTCTTAAAAGGACTTTACTTAGGTTCAGGTTCTATGAACTGGCCATCTATTCCCAGCTGTGTCAGTGTGTTCAAGAGAAAGAATGTGGAAGAGATTTTATATCAGTTTCCTTCATATTTAGCTGCATTTTATTAGCATCATAATGGTCAAACAAATCTCTATCCTAGATGTTTCTTTAAAAACTGTTCCAAAGACCTTTCAAGGTGAAATTAAGAATAGGTGTTTATCCTAAAATTAAGCAACAGCAAAGCTCTGCTAATGTTGAGAGTAACACACAAAACCAGAAAAAGTCAACTTTGTGATTTTTTTGAAGCAGCAATGTTAGAGGCTTTCTTTCTTCAGCATACTGAGAAACATGTTTACCACCAGTAATATAAAAGCTACTTTAAAGACATACCCAGAAACTACATAAGCTACTAACCTACTCTTTTTGGCTTCTGGCACAAAATGAATCTATTTAAGTAGGAACTACATACAACAGCCTTAAACTCCCTCTTAATGTGAGATAAGATGATTTGTGCAAGTGATCATTGGACAGTCATGCCAATTGTAAATGGTAAGCCAAGACAGAACATCCAAGTGTATAATGAGACTAAATAAACAGTTAATCAAGAGAATAATTGGAATTTGATGACATTAACAGATCCCCTGGTATCCATTATGATATTATGGAATGTAGTTGAGCACTTACATCTTTAAACAGCATGACAAGACACCTGACTTTTACTCCCAGTTTTGTATGGCCTTCAAATCAGTTTACCTCTCCATCCTTCAATAGTATTGACTTTCAACTACATAATAATAATAATGATATTGTGATAGAATGATGTCTCGATCAACACACGATATAATAATTTAAAGCACAATGTTATTTATGTTGCTAATACTACTACCTCAATAACTGAGCAATAAAAATCGAAAGACAGTTTGAATTACTTCAGCTATGTTGCAACACTGCCTGTGGCTGCATGAACAAGTTGTGATGGATCTGGGGAGTGAAGTAATACCCATTCTTTGTGTTTCAGGGGAATTCACTCTGGACTAACGCCAGTCAGATCCCAATGACGGACTGCCCTCTAGGGGCTGGGGTGGCATAAGGTGCAATTCTGGAATGCATGTTCTGCTTTGATTAAATGAAAAGCAATTTCTTATTCTGTGCGGCAATCCAACATACAGCAGGTGGGTAAAAGTGGGATGTTCACTTTAAAAGCTCACTCCTGAACTCACCAAAACATGAACATAGATGCACATGTAGTAATCGTTTTCTGAAAATTAGGCAACAGATTATGGAAATCCCTGAAATGTTCACAGAAAAATTCAATGATCAAATTCAATATTTAGAGTGCTCTACAAATAATATTTATATTTTATATTCAAAATAGAAATATAACTATAAAATGATGGCACAAGATATTTCATCCTTGGAATGATGTAACCAACAGCGTAAGGTTAGAGGAAGCATCAAGAAACTTTTAAGACTTCCAAAATGTGTCTAATTGCCTGTTCTGGGATGTGGATGTCTTATTTACAGCTTCACAAGATACTTATCAAAAGAAATGAACAGCACATGGTCCATCCAAGAGTTTAATGCATCAGAGATTCACACAAGTGTCCAGGGAAAGGAGAAATGCTTAATGACATAAAAAAATTATCATAATTAGTGGGGAAATGGAATATTAAGAGAAGAAGGAAAGAAGCAGAAGTAAAATATAACATTGAATGAATACTGTTGCTCTTCCCATTGACAGGATTTTGTATAGTTCTACTAATTCCCTACAGCTGGAACAAAGTACCAGTTTAAAACGGGCAGGTATCAAAGAAAAGCAGGATGGTCATATAACAGGGACATTTCAGAACAGGCCCTCATCCAAAACAAGTCAGTCTTTTATTACTTAGAAGAAATATTTGGATTCTGACTAATAATATCAATTTTATTTTTTTTTTTGCTAAACAGAGGAAAAAAAAAAAGAAGGGATATACAAACAGAGAATACTAACAAAGAAGTTTGAGAGATTATTACAATCCTCTTTGTGCTAAAGGCTGGATGTCTACATCTGACAGAACTAATGGGCTTCCTTTCATTAACAACCTTTAATTATTCTCATTTCTTTCTATGTCCTTCTATAATCTAACACTTCTAGCAACAGGGATATTAATTAAGAGCAGAGTGTGAAGAGAACCTCCTTGCATATAGCCTCATTATGTTCTATACCAATAACTACTAACATCATGTTCAGAAAATTAATTGCAAGATTCTCATCTGGTTCAAAAAAATTATTCACTGAGAAAATGATTCACCACTGAGTATGACATCTAGCCTTAAAACACAATAGATAATAATTTGTTCATCTCAATACTCAAATATATATTTAATATACGCTGTATCAATCAAGAAGGGAAAGATAATAAACTCAGTAATAGGACTCCCAATTCAGAATACCAATCTTAATATACTTCCAGACTATTATCTGTAGCTATTGTAAGTATTACCTGTAACTTAAAACCTTCAGTGTGACTTGCTGTGTCATGATTATCATTAGTAAAATTTTCCAGATTAAAAAGAGTCAACACTGTCATTACTATCCCCTTAAAAAGCTGAAGAACTTAAATCATTTTGATAACTAAAATTAAGAAAATGATGCCTTTTTTAACAGGTCAAGTGTAAATTAATGTATTTGGGAACATAAGTAACTGGCCACAATCCCAAAGGATACAACACAGTATCCTCATCAGCTTTAACGCTGAAAGGCTGTTGATGGTAGAGGTAATAATGGAGAATAGTCAGCTGAACATGAATGCGAGATCCACATTTATACGTCAGGGATTCTAAATTGTACAGCTAGATTCTCCAGATGGACACTCTTAAATCTCAACTCTAAGCCTATGAGTATATTTAAAGCCCAAGGGTAGCCAGCTGTTTGCATCCCCTTTCAAAACTGAAGGCCATGCCATAAGTACAGCATTGTGATCATCCAACAGACCTCTTCTTCCACCCATATAGTGCTGTGGGTAGTGGATGTACTGATAAACATCCATACTGAAGTGAATTAGATCCACTGATAAAAACAACCCTTTCCATGGTGTAGCATACACCCACAGAGTTCCAGTTCACCCTGCTCTTATTGGAAGACTTGAACTACACTATATTCAGGGATCTTCTCCAACCCAGCTACACTGTGATTCTATTCTAAGATTTCCTACTGGTCAATAATAGTTTCACATGTTCCATGTAGTTTTGGGGGCCATCAATGCAAAGCTGCTCCCAAAAAATTAAGGTATTTTTTAAAAAATGGCCATAGGTATGGTTAAGGAAAACACCCTTTCAATCTAAAAAGTCAAAGTTATTATTCTGGTAAATTTAACAAGAAATCATCTACGTTACACCAAAGTATGTGTAAGAAAACAGTTCTCAGTGAAAGCTGTTCAAGTTAAGCTAATAATGCTGGAATTTGATGCTATGCAAATTCAGAATATAAATTACGTTCAAATTTTTCTTCAAAGCACTAGAGAAATTTCACAGGATTGGATTCTTGAACACAAAAAAATTAAATCAATAATAGATATTTTCCTAGTTATAGTTTAATTAGGTCATAGGAATGAATTAATTCCTGCATTATGCAGCAGTTTGGACTAGATGACCACACTAGTCCCTTCTGGTTTTTTAATCACTTAATTAATTAAAGCTGTAATTATGTTTGCTGAAGATTTCATATTTTAATGTGCTCTGAGATTCCCTTGACTATTGTGGTCTTTGTACACCAGTGTTCATTCAAATAGCTTCAAAATGTAGATGTTCGAGATATATATGTATGAATACGTTACAGCCAACACCTTTGCTTATTCTTCCCTTCCCACCTGTCTTTTAGAGTAAGTTACTAACACACTGTGATTGAAGAGGTTACTTGCCCTACATGCAACAACAGTATGTGTATTTCCTGGTTATCAGTCTATTAAAGCATTCACGTTTCTCTTTGGCTCTGTAAAGTCTCTCTCATGCTCAAAGTTTCCAACATTTCTGAAAGCAACTTTTGATGATTTCAGAATGTTTTACTTATTCTAACATATAAGTCTTGACAAGGACCTATATTTACCTCTAAATTAGGAGCTGAATGGGCACCTGGGCACAGAAGACTGCAGAGGACACACAACATACAATTAAAGTAACAGTATGGAAAGAAGGGTAGTGGGGAATAAACATGCACAGACAAGAATGCACCTTCTTTTCAAAATGGTTCTCACTATCAGTTATATCTTGCTTCCACTTACTCGAGAAAAAGAAGAGCTTGATCATTCCTACTGGGAAAAGGCAGCTTCCCATATGAGATGCTGCTTCCCAGGGAAAGAAAGCATCATATTTTTACTTCCTCACTTCCATGACAATTCAGTGTGTTCAAGTGTAACTAACAAAATTGAAGGCAGCATTAAAATATAATTATCTTTTAAATCTTACCTCAGGGTCTCAAGGTTCACTATTTGTTATCCAGCTGCCTACAAGATTGAGGTGGAGGAGCTGATTTACACTTAGTGATGAGGCTTCTCTATAAGGTCATCCTTTTCTTCTGCTTTCCACTTCAGGTTATACAGTTTTTCCACAAGAATCACAACACAGAAGAAACAGCACACGTACAGCACACAAACCACACAACAGTAAACGACCCAGCAGACTACCTGCAATATCCAAGTCAGTTAAAGTTCCCTTTCCATTATTCTACAAGTTGTAGTTTAGATATTATCTTTATTCACATATTATTTGACACAGAATAGTCTTTGCAGTTAAAACTTTTGGACATCCTAGAATATAATAATAGTTGGAAATTACTAATGCTGGCTTAAAAAAAGCGAAAAGCCATGTGAAATAAAATGAATGTTAAATAATACTGTATGAATGATATATGCCAGACTGTAAAACAAAAGTCCACAGGAAAAATTCCAGTGATCTTACACAGAGCAAAATGTGCTATTTACTCTCAATAGAAACTCAGAAAACAGACATGAAAAGTGTTCTGACTTTTCAAACCGTTGCTTTTTATATCTGTAAAATTAATATATTACTATATACATTTCAAAATAAAGACTATAATCAGTTTTGAGACTGCCTAATTTCTAGAAATTATTTTCATATGAGAACAGCTGCACATTATGGCTTCTCATTAATGACATGGAAACATTAATGAAAATGATGTATTTAAGAACATCCATGCATCATAAAGTGCATGGGAGACACAGGCAGGGTGCTGAGGAGGTCATTTTGCTTAAGAGAATTTTCATGTCATCTAGGTAGAATATTATGGAATATTCAGCTGAGATTTAAGGAATATAACTTAGAGACAGAGAAAAAGAATAGAACAAATGAGATATCCTTGCAATGGCAGTAAATATTTGGTTGCTAATGAGTTGAGATGCCTCAATGTGGACTCTCTTCTTTAAGGTCTGGTTAAGGAGCAGCTACAGTACATTTGTGTAGATGCCAGCTACATTTTTACTACCTCTGGCCTTTTCTCCGACTGCACCCATTTCATCCAAAAAAGAAAAAGATTAGCAGTACAATGAAAGAGAGAAATAAACAAAAGGTTAACTGGCACAGAAAGCTCAAGGCTTATGAAGAATTGTGAAGCTGACAAGATCATAGATGTTTAATGCTTATTACAGGGTTGAGTTTAGTTGCCTGTGTTTATTTGTTAAATCCGGAGATCACAAATATTCAATTTGTAAAATAATTAAAGGTAAATTGTGCTTATAACTATTTGCCAACAAAATTTCTACTCCTTAGTATATCCCCTCATCAGCAATACATCACTGTCTCTGATGGCTTACGTGTGACAAATGTTAGGAATATAAAACAGGCATCATGGACATTCTTTTAGAGTAACTGTCATGACAGGAAAAAGCCACCAACTTAATTTGTTTTTGAAAAAGAAGGAAAAGAAAAAAAAAAGATAAAAATAGATTGACTACTTCTAACTATGCTAGGAGTTCTAGAGATGAAATGCACCAACATATATAGATGCATGCACGTGTGCTCTATTTAAGTAGTTGTGTGCATGTATATAAATATGTAGATGTATACAAATAAAATCAACACAGTTTTATGCAGAAATTATTCAGTTGCAAAATACTCAACAAACGAGCCCTTTCTGCAATATGCATGCCCAGCAACAAAAGGCATAGAATCACAGAACAGTAGGGGTTGGAAGGGACCTCTGGAGAGCAATCATCAAGTCCAACCCCCATGAACACCTAGGGATCATCGGGTCCTAACAGAACATACACTAAGTGTTCCATTCCATCACTCACCCCATCCCCTTATCATTCCTAGAAAAATCAGAGAAAAAGGTTTTAAAAGCATCACTGAAAATGACTTTTCAGTTACAGGCTGCAAAAGAGTATTTTATAAATATCTTCCATGAGCATTGGTTTAATGATGCTGGTTTGGCAAACTCCCTGGATCCTGTAATCCCTTTTTTAATCTCTGTTATATACTTAGTGCATTAAAAGGATTAAGTAACATTCAATACCCTTATTAGCAACATTATTTTCCCCAACCTGTCCTGTTGTAAAGATTAACAAAACTTTTTTGGTGGGTTGTGTTTTTGTTGGGTTTGGGTTTGTTTTTTTTTTTTTGGTTTTGTTTGTTTGGGTTGTTTTGGTTTTTTTTTTTTTATTTGGTTTCTTTTGTATTGTTTGGTTGGTTTGTTTTGTATTTTTGTTGTTGTTGCTTGCTTGTTCATTTTAATTTTCTTCAAGTAGCATATTTTGAGTGGTATTCAAGACAAGATACCTTTACAGCCTCTAACTGAAATCTCTTAATGAGGAGAGGATCTTCCTAATCTGGAAAACTAAATCACATAAATGGATTGCAGATCAGTTTTCAGATGATCAAAAAATAAGTTTCCCACAAAGAGAGTAAAAGCTGTTGATTAAAACACAGCAAACCAAACTACATTTCCTGAATTATCACCTTTACTCTAGCACAGGTAAACTGATTTGTGTTTTATTTATCAGACACCTTTAAGCCTTCTTTGTGCTTATTAAAATCTAGTCTTTTAAAGGAGGAATTGCACTCTACAATGTAGAATTATCATCAAATTAAAGTATAACAACATATTTTCCCCACTAATCCTTGTATAAATATAACTTTAAACCCAACTCTTACTCTAATCAGAGATTCTACAGAAGTTTACTGGTTTGTCTCTCAAACTATGGTCCAAAGCAGAATTACAATGGAAAACACTGGCTGAACAAAATCAGGATTTTTTTTTTTTATTATTATTATGCTCATGACACATCCTACTAGCACAAAAAAAAAAAAAAGGATTTATTTTACCATTATAGATTCAGGTGTGGGTCACAGCAGCTTGAACACTCTTTCCTTAATTGTGCAACATACTATAAATATGAAAATTCTTTGTCTTTCTGAATCTGTTAGCACTGTGGATTATAAGAATGCATATCTACTTCAAAAACTATGTTCTAATCCTTTCAAAAGTATTTTGTATACTTATCATACAGCACCTAAAATAAGTAATCTGAGATGTTTAGGTGTGAAATAGGCACCTGCAAATTGTTTTGAGGGACAAGTTTAATAAAATACTTACTTACCAGTGTGCTTTTTGTTTAACTTACCCTCCATTAACAAGATATTTTGATCCCTATTATTATTACATATAACATAAATAACTGTTTAAAAATTAATACAGTTGCTTGTTAATGGTGGGTAATAATAATAGGAATCAAAATATCATGCCTTTGAATGTTTTGTCTATTTTTTAAAGAGAAAGGGTGATTTACACATATCCAAATATGAATATATTTTACCCTAAGGGAAGACATTGATAAACTAAGCACACCAGTATGGACGGAAAACAGGAAGACCTGTAACACTAGATTTCAAAATATACAGCAACACATAGAAAAAGCTAAGACAGACAAAAAGAACAAAGTATATCAGCCATTCTTTTACTAAAGTTCAAACGGGGAACTGTGTGAAAATAAGGAAACTTGTTAAAAAGAAATTAGCAGGACAGCTAAAAAAGTTAAATCCTCACAGAAGGCATAAAGACTGCAGGGATTCACTATACTGGAAGCACAGAATGCGCCTAATATAAATATTTGGAAAAAAGGTGGAAGCTGGCATGGATAAACATGCCAAACACCTTTGCTATGACTAGCAGATTTTTCCCATGTTTTTCATCCTCTAAACAGGCTACAGTAACTTATTTCAAGTTTGCAAGATATACCTCTTGGGAACTCAGCTGAAGTTGTCATTTCCTGCATACATATTTCATTATAATATGAAGTTTGGAAAGAAGGATGAGATATTCTATCAGAGCAAAACCAACAGTGGATGCAATAGTCTCCCATGAAAGAGAAGATTAGCTAGTACCCACATGTTAGCTTAAGTGGCCTCTGAATGACACACTAGGTCCTGTCACACTAGCTTGCCGGTGTTACAGGAAGATGTACAGATGTTACAGGAGGATGTACAGATGGTCCCATCTGGTGTCCTATCATGTATGACCTGTCCTTCATGGACATTTCACATTTTAGATGACAAATTAATGGTTTTATTGTGAGGAAAAAGACCATCTTTAATTGATAAATTTAGTGGTGAGAAAGAAGGTATGTTGAACCTCACCAAGAATGGGACTTTGTGTCAGACGCCTTGAAGAGGTCTGTTTGAGGATAACACACCTCAGGGTTCCTGGCATCAGAAGTGACAAAGGATTAACCCATTACTCTCACTTTCTTACTTTCAATCAGCAAATAGTATTTCACCACATTAATGTTGGAGTAATTTTCCTCACCAAGATCTAGAAAACCTAAGTATGAAAGAACTGTAAATGATCTGAAATTGCCTTTAAGAACAAAACCTTCTTTAGTAGTGAATCTCCTGTTCAGTCAATGATAGAGACTAGATACTAAAAGAATTGGACTGCTTTGATGGCCTCCACCGGTAACTGAACTCTGCAATGTACATGTGTATAAAAAGTGGAGTGCTAACAATACCTAATATTTGGTCAAATGCAACATTTAACATTTTATATACATGCTTCATTACAACAATGCCTTTTTCCTGCCAGATTGAGGCTGTTTCTATATGGTGAAGTACACGCATGGTATATTCATCTCTGCCAGTACAGCCTTTTAGCTATCAAATTCTAATGAACATGAAAGAGAAGTAAAAGGATGATAAAGAAATTATTGCTCTGCTTTCAAGAACCATGACACAGCAGTAAAAAACTAAACTTATGAAAGGAAGACTATAAAATGCAGAAGTAGAACAAATAAACCTACCTCAGAACACAAACCAAAAAAAGTCTCCATTTCCATGACAACAGAAACACACGATTAAGGGCCAGTACACTTCAGAAGAACTTGTGTTCTCTGACAGGACACTAACTGCATTGTTTTTTTGAAACAGAAAAAGCTGTTCCTCTAGAGTCTTCCCATAAACAATCTGATAAGAGAACACAAGACAAATGGTTTCTTCTGATACACAAGTAAGAAAAATCTCACTACATGGTACTTGAAGGAAAGAACCATAGCTACTGTGAGCAATGCTGAACATACTTATCTTAGAAGTAAGCCTACGGCCGAGTTATAAAATTACAGAAATGCTGCAAAATTTTCACACCCCCATTCTAGGTGGTTTTAAGAAGTTCATTTAAAAAACAAGTCCTTACAGTTTTGCTGTTAAAAGACTGATCTATATTATTTATAGGTCTATAAATTCCTTTCCTCTTTGTTCAGTATAAATAAGCAGCAAGCATCTTTTCACAGCAGCCCCAATGTTTTACACATTTATTTAAATACACATTGAAGTTGTAAAGAGAGAGAAAAAGAATCAGTCTTTCCCAATGAAGTATACCAGCCTTCTTATATCATTAGAACTCTATCTATACTGTCCCTTTATGGAGATCCCTGTTCTCAACCGAAATTATCATTTTTGCTTTAGTTATTGAAACACATATTGCCTTTCTTTGTTTAAAAATAATTAAATAGCCGCCTTCTTAATGTTATATCCATCTTATAACTCTCTCCAGTTTCTTCTGACCTAGTAAAATTCCAGATTTTTTGCTGTATATCAGGTTCATTCTCTGGACAACACAATTCACTGGACCCAAGCTTTTTACTATATCTTGGTTAGTACCACAATTTCGGGACCCAAACCAACTTCACTATTGCCAGTACCTCTTTTCATCTTAGCAATGTCATCCACAAAACAATCTCAGCTCACTTCATTTCAGCTTTTTCATTTCTTGCTCTTCCATTTTCTAGCTTACCAACAACTATATCTGGAATTAGTTCCTTTCTCTGTTGTGTGAGGTGACCACTTTAAATCTTTTCCCCCTTCTTTGATTTTGACCTATTCTGAAAATTAAATTTACTATAATTGCTCTAAAATACTGATAGTTGATCATAAATTGCAGGCATTTTAAAAAATGGGTACTGCTAAACTTGAAAAACTATGGACTCTAAGTCGGAGTTACTATCATGCTCCACTTGAACAGATTGATCAACAACTACTTTATACTTCACATTTTTCAGAAAAAAAATCATTTTATTGCTACATCCTTACAATATATTGTTATTAAAAAAGCTGCATTCTGAGAAATCTGTGACCATTAGCGGCTAGATTGCCTAACACTACTGCTTGTTACAACTTACACTACACTACAGAATCACTACTAGTGATTCTGCTATGCTGAGTGCAATAGCAAACGTCAATGATTAAACAAACTGACCAACACACACATAACTTAAATAGAATCTATCTGTGGTAAAGCAGCAAAAGTTTCTAACCCTTGAATGGTATCCTTGCAATACACATATATTTCATTGATTGTGTTAACTATTAGGATGAAGACTAATTACCATCTATAAAAAGTTCATTTAAGCTTTTCTGGAATATGGGAAGGACATAAAATACATCTCTGAAATACATAAAATGTTTCAGCAGGAAATGTAGCAGTCAGACATAATTGGAAAGACAACAGAACTTAAAGTTTTTCAAACCTTATTTAAATGAAATAATTAGAAGCGTGTTATTGGATGACTAGCCATTAGTGCATTCAGTGGTGGGATTTTCACCCTTTAGAGGGTGAACACATCCTTCTGAGACAGCACAAGGTAGATAAGATGAAATTCTTTAAGAAGTGTGCTAGTTTTAACAATTTCATATAGGAAATTAGTCACTCAAATTCACCTAAGATGCCTGATGTGTACTTACTACACAATTCCTTGTCAGATTGTATGAGCCATCAGTGTCTTGACTGGTATCTAGTAAGCTACTTGCTATTGAGTCAGAGAATTTCTGATATTTTGGTTTATGGTCTCCATGAGAATGTGAGGATAGTTAGGATTAGTACATTCAATAAAATAATTCCATTAAATCTGACGAAAACACCAACCTAATAGCTTAAAAGATAAAGATGGAATTGAAACACTGTACTGCCACTCATTTTGCAGTCCTACAGTATACAGAATGCTCTCTACTTCAGAGATGAGTGAGAGCATGTTAGTGAAGTGCTCAGCAAATGTAGCTGAAGTCCAAGGTACTCCCTCCTGTCATTTTGTATTATATCTTGTATACCAGTACAAAAATACTTCAATGACACAGGAAAAAAAAATGGAAATTCCAATAGATTATAAAAGGACCCAAGCTTTCTTTGAGTAGTAGTAAAGTACTTCATTGTATTAAAACACTAAAGCTGGAAGATAACAGTCACTGATTTCATAACTGAGGTATTTTATTTATATGAACTTAGAGTGACCTGAAACATCACT
>JANHFX010018453.1:12464-99014 GCA_027560015.1 Chloroceryle amazona | reverse complement strand
GGTCACCAGCTGGACTCTACTCCATTTACCCCCACTCTCTGGGCCCGGCCATCCAGCCAGTCTCTAACCCAGCAAACAGTCTGCCTGTCCAAGCCCTGAGCCGCCAGCTTCTCCAGCAGAATGCTGTGGGAAATGGTGTCAGATGCCTTCCTGAAGTCCAGGTAGACACATCCACCGCTCTTCCCGCCTGCACTGGGTGGGTCACCTGATGGCAGGAGATCAGGCTGGTTCAACAGGACCTGCCCTTCATGAACCTGTGCTGGCTGGGCCGGATCCCCCTGCTGTCCTGCACTTGCCACATGATCACCCCCGAGATGAACTGTTCCATAGTATCCCCAGAACTGAGGTCAGGCTGACAGGCCTGTAGTTCCCCAGATCCTCCTTCCTACCCTTCTTGTAGATGGGGGTCACGCTGGCAAGTCTCCAGTTGGCAACAAGCACTTAGAATATATGGAGTTTCAAGGTGTTTATTCCTTCAAGTGTAACTACCCCCAGTCCACTCCTCCTGTTGCAGCAACAAAAATCTCCTTCCCCACCTATCCATCTACTCCTAGTAGGCCAATTTCTTCTTTTTTTCAAGACAGATTAATGTTATTATAAAAAAAAAAAAGGCAGGGAAAGAAACTCAGGCTGCAAGAGAAATATCCAAATACTGATACAGTAAATAGAATCTTGATCTAGCAGAGGATCAAGTGAAATGAAGATGTCTGATCTTTAAATCAAACTAAACATGTCAGCATCAAGCTCTGACTGATCAGCGTGCCATAACCATGGCTGTTAACTTGAACAGGAATGACTAAATAATGCTGTTTTCCCTCTGGGGAAAAAAAAAAAAAGGATTACAGAAACAAATAGCTTCAACATCACTTTCTGAAAAATACCACAAAAGCTGGGTTTTACTGGAACCCATGAAGTTTTGCAGATCTTGAGACAGCGTGAGCTTTCAGCAGTCTAGTTAATACAATTTGGTTTTGCACAATGTCATTTGGACAACATCATTACAGAATGCTTCACAATTAATTACATTCAAATAGCATCTTCTATCCCCTGTGGAGAAGGGGATTAATTGGGTCAGATGTAAATAAGCATTTCATGGCTCCTACTGAACACTTGCCCATCTCACCAATTTACCATGTAATTTCATACACCCGGTGTACTATGCTCTTGAGATGCACAGGGTGAGCACAGTTGCCTGTCAGGGTAGAAATACATGGATACAGCAGTGCTGGTATTCTCAGCCTGTATTATGCTTGGCTCTAACTGCATGACCCTTTAATTCTCTTGAAGAAATACCAATTTATATTTATTCAGGCTGAAATACTTTGCTGTTGAAAATGAGTCTTGTGACAGAACTGATGGGGAATATTGTGATGTACTCCTGGCAATGTGGGATCAGAAACTGTTCTCCTTTCAGGTGTCTTCAACATCTCCATTGGAAAGAGGACCTGACCTCACCTGAGAGGTGATTCTGACACTTTACTCTGCTCTGGTGAGACCTCCCCTGGAATACTGCATCCAGCTCTGGAGCCCTCAGCACAGGAAGGACAGGGACCTGATGGAGCGGGGACAGAGGAGGCCACGAACATGATCAGGGGCTGGAGCACCTCTCGTACGAGGACAGGCTGAGGGAGCTGGGGTTGTTCAGCCTGGAGAAGAGAAGGCTCCGGGGAGACCCAACAGCCACCTTCCAGTACCTGAAGGGAGCTGACAAAAAGCCTGGAGAGGTCCTGGTTACAAAGGCCTGCAGTGAAAGGATGAGGGGCAATGGTTTTAAATTAGAAAAGAGTGGATTTAGATTGGATGTAAGGAAGAAGTTCTTTACCAGGAGGGTGGTGGAGCACTGGAACAGGTTGCCCAGGGAGGTGGTTGAGGCCCCATCCCTGGAGACATTCAGTGTGAGGCTTGACAAGGCTCTGAGCACCCTGCTCTAGCTGAGGCTGTCCCTGCTCTCAGCAGGGGGTTGGACTGGATGACCTCCATAGGTCCCTTCCAACCCAGACATTTCTATAATTCTATGATTATATGACAAGTTTTAGCCAATGGCTGTAAAAGACATTATGCTTCAGAGTATAAACCCTAGCTCCTTAGACCTGTTCAGAATAGAGGCAGCTGCTATCAATTCACCCTGAAGGTTGATCTTCAGAAATACAGCCATTTGTTCCATACCGCATTTCCTCCCTGGCTGCAATTTTGAAACTTGCTCTCATTTGCCTACCACCTGTGGTGATATCCTGGATATGCAAGTGTTTAAACATCTCTCTCAGGTTCCAAAGTGCAGGTTTAGGCAATTCCAGGATTTGAATTCTGAGTATATGAGGCTAATACAATGATCTTTATTCAGGAATATTCTCTGGTTTCAGAATGACTCACTGCATCAAGCATTTGCTTTTGAGAGTCCCAATTTTAAATACGAATAAGTATTGAGACTACAATGTTGCCTATTATTTGTACTAATGAGATTTATTTATGGAAGCCATAGAAACCAAAACAAGGTAAAAGGTCCTTTATTCCAGCAGAAGGCATGCATCTTTTTATTCTTCAAAATGGATTCTTGTTTTGTTTTGCTATTTAAGGAATAGTAAACTAGAGGAAAACTAATTTCTTAGACCATGCCACCAGGAAATTATCACATTATATATTCAAGTTTATGAGGCATGTCAACCTTGTTTCTTGTTTATGCTAGTGACAGGCATCATGAGAAGTCTATGAGAACTCTGGAATTGATAAGGAGAACTCTGCAACAGCCTTTGTGCTGGATGAACATTACCTGCTCCCCTTTCCCAAGAACGCTTGTGTAACAATCTGTAATGAACCATTCTCCAGTTCTTCCTTTCAACATGCAGTTGCTTTTTAGATCTCTTTCATATGTTACATTATTAAAGACATTGTCTGAAATCACAACCCTCATTAATCACCAACAGTTCTGATACGCTCAAAGAATAAAATACATCCAAAGACCTTTTCACAGCTAGATAAAAGAACTGCTGCCTTCTCTTATATGCCCAAGCATCCTTAAACAAACTGGGGAAACAGCAAAAAAAAAGTAATTGCTTCTTAATCACTCCTTTTCACATGAACTGCTAATTTGGTTTTAACATATAGATGGTAAAAGACAAAGTTTGTATTCAGTGGTATAAAAAAGAAACCGTCTTTGTTCATATTTCAGCCTGCTGTGGTGTTGTTCTTACAGTATGAAGATGTTATGCCTTACAGGGTATGAAGATGTTAATGTGGATTACTGAATGTTAATGTGAATTACTGAACACATATTTTTTCTTCCTTCCTATCAGCTGTTGTGTTGCAGAGCTGCAGAATTCTTTCATTTGTCACCTGAGTTAGATATATCATCTCTTAGATGTTCTCTTTCATTTTACAGCCTTATTAGTAACTTACAATAACTTACAGTAACTTACAATTTTACTGTCTGCAAAAAGCAGTGTTGTAGAAATGGACAGCCTACCCACAGTGTGAACACGTAGTAAAGAAGTTGCCCCAAAGCACTGTGAATGTACCCCATTACCCCATTACCACTCTACTCTAGAGAGCTTTGATCTGTAAAGACTTATATATTTCTTTAACCTTAAAGATATATTTCACTCACTGCAGAATCAGGTCAAAAGCCTGATTCTGATGTAGGGCTGGAGTTAGCTGGTGTAGATAAGCACCCATTTTAGAAGGAACTGAGGCCAGCAACTTCAGTACAAATGTTAATCTAGGCAAAATGCTAAAATGGAAAGCAATTCATGATGCCACTGAATGTAACATTGCTTACATTAAAGTACCTCAGTCTTTGCTAGCGAGTTCACTGGAACCTCTTCACAGTTTGGATCCTGAAAATAGTAGGATACATTCCCAGGAACCGGGAGACTCTCAGGAAACAGTTTTAGCACAGATACTGTGGCAAAACAATTTAAAAAATAAAATAAATAAATAAAACACCACACAAAAATTACTGCCTTTCAGTTTTATCTCAAACTGTGCCTTGAAATACCTGCTAAGACTACTGGATCTTCCACTCCCCAGTAAAAAAAAAGTTAAGAGAAGTAAAGCCTGATAGTTTTCAGCAGTTTTTCTTTGTTTCCATGCTAGTTGCTGCAGCAGATTGGGACATTGTCTCACAATTGTACCACCGCCTCCTGGTGTCACAAAAATGGTCCACGCCTACCAGCCAGGGTTCATATAGTGTACAAACACTATAGCACTCATATACAAGCAGGCATCACTGAATCCTTGCAGTCTTCAGGTTTAAGCACATACACATCAAGCTATACTTCAACATTTTTCTCAGGGACACAGCATCAGTTCATCAGCTAACTGAATGACACTTGCAGTCTCAGACCGCAAAAAAAGCAAGCTGTTTTCATATACAGACAGCCTATAGAACTTTAGAGTCCTGGCACCACTGGCACTGGTGATTTTCTTAATAGGAGAGAAGAGTCTAGAGGGATAAAAATAAGTAGCTTTTGATTCTGAGAGATTTAATAGAAACAGACATGTCTGCTGTGAAGAATTCAAAGGGTGAAAATTTGATTTGAAATCCCAGCCCCATGGAAATCCACCTTTTCCATTAACTTTAGTCTCAATTTTGTTGCTGGAACTCAGCTCAGCTGTTTCTCTCCTTGGCTCACCCAGAGATACTTCCTCATCAGAAATGTCCACATTTCCTACAATATAACTAGCAGTTTTACCCCTGGGGCAAACCCAGGGTCCTTCTTTATCCTTGTCCTACATAACCACTGCTGGTTGCTGTCAAAGACAGAGTACAGAACTAGACAGCCCTTTTGTCTGAACGAAATGTTCCTATGTTCTTAGAAGATGAAAATGCTGCTTGTTCTTTAACACACCATTAACTCACGGGAATAGTTATCTTGCATCAGCACAGATGGATTACCCTTGTCCAACTAATTTTAATCACTCTGCAAAGTCACCATCAGTTTAATGGGCCTTCGCTGGTACTCTGCTTATTCATGTTATCTTTTTAGATCTGTGGACATCGCCTGTGGTTCTGATGCTGAGCCACTCTGATCTTTTAACTGAGAATGGTTTGGGAACTTGTCTTTCTGGACTCACAGAGGGAATTATGGGACAGCATTAGTGGACCATTAGCTCTTGAGAGTGACTTAGCCAATATAAATGGAAGTGGCATCTGAGCCTAACTGGGCAGATTAATTTAAATATGAGGCATCAGCAAACTTTGGCGAGAGGTAAGGATGGGAGGACTTTAGTATCCAACAACTTAAACTTGCACTGAGTGCTCATAAGGTACTATTAGTTTGAAAACATGGGAAGGGAATCTGTTTTCTCCTCTACATAGAAAACACAGCACTGGAAGGAAACATATGGGTCACAGTGTTGAAACCCTCAGCCATCACAGGCACCCACACTATCTAATTCTTTTCCTGCTCTGGTCCATCTAAAACTAATTAGCTGCCTCCCATCATTCTTACAGGAGGGCTGTTACAGGTCCTCATTGCTTCTGATTTCCAGACGGTATTTATTCACAGCGTCTGAATACAGGGGAATTAAAATGTCAGCACTGAGAGTTGTGACTGCTAGCAACTTAGAAACTAAAGGTCTTTTGCTTGTATTGAGGAAGGCATCGGCAGATCCATGCCCTTGTCTGAAAGCAACATCTCACATAGGACGTGGATGGTAATGTCAGTGGCGTACCTTGGCGCCTGATGTCCAGACACCTACGTGAAGACATGTGCTTAAAAGTAAATGAGTTCAGGACTCTTGCTAGAAGTGTAAAACTGCAGATGAAACCCAGGATGAGTCTAACAGTTCTTGCTTCAGCCAAGTCTGACCCATCAGGGCTGCAGAAGGGGAAAAAGGCAGGAGCTTGCACCACTGAGTTCACTATGAGTGGCTGACATGTAGCAACACCAGCCCTAGTGCATCATAGCTCAGATATCTGTTTCAATATTTGGTAAATTTTAAGAGCTGGAGCTTTCCCAAAGCATTTCTGCAGTCTGAAAAAGATGAGACCTCTGGGCAAAAAGGAAGGGGCAGAGGGACTGCAGGAATATTGCTATTTTCTCTCTCAGCTAGGACTGAAATTTAGTTTTCCCTCATTTGATTTGAATATCATTTCTTAGGAGAAGACGGGAAAACAGAATATGTATTTGCTCATGAAGCCCATGCAAGTAGGCAGCTGTGCAGATAGGAATGTAAAAGTCAGGGAGAACAAAGTATTCAAGCAAGAGGGACCCTGACCTGCGAAGGGGCAGAAGTGGAGTCGCAAATCTACTTTCCACTTTGTGCCTATGTCGGTCATTAGGTCATCTCTGGACAAAACCAGGGGTAATACCCTGGTATCAGGGAGCATAAGCCCAAGTTCATCCCATTGCAGTTCCCTAATCAGGCTGTGGATGATGGATGGCTGCCTGTCTCCTTATGCCCCAGCCTTCTGAGTAAGCTGAAGCCCTCAGACATGGCTAACAAAAAGCACTGAAGCCATCCAAATGAATTGTAGTGGCCAACGGTGGGGCAGGCAAAGGAACCATGTTGAGTTTTCAGCCTGCAAAGCTCAAAACACGACCTGGCTTTTCTTCTCCAAAGCAAGAGGACTCCCAGGAAAAGGATACACGGCTTGAACCTGGGAGAGAGGCAGAGTTACATTCATACAGGGACAAAGCCACGTGCTCTGCAGGGACATGGTGAGAGTGCTGGGGTGTGGTAAGGACACCTTGGGGGTCATCCAACCCTTTGAGGCGTTTGAGTTTTCTACACTTTCAGTAGACACAAGGTGGTATGTTCATTTCTTACCCTCTTCATTCACCTGAATGGCCCTAATTGCTCAATTTGATGAAAAAAAAAAAAACAAACTAAAATCTCAAACCAAGCATTCAAGCATTCACCTTATGCTGCCACCTGATGTGATATAAGGTGACATACGGTGCCAGCTGCAAGTCACAGCCTATATCCTAAAATAACAATAGAATATGTCATGACATGAAATAATAGGAAATGATGCATGACAAATTAATAACTAAAATAGGAGTAGCAGCTGGATGTGCAATCTCTTCAATAGTTCTCATAGCATATTTGTTGGAATGGTTTCACATGTTCAGCATTAAGAGACGCTGCGCACTGACTCCCTTTGCAGTACAGCAGGCCATAACAATTCTCTTAGCTTTGCACCACATATCTGTGGCTTCTGGAGCCTTTACTTTTTAATTGGTAGGATACAGTGCAAACCTCTTACTAAGCATTTCCACAATTCACACGTGGTAGGCAGCACTGACATGCCAGCTTTGATTTTGGTACAAACATTTCCAAAGCCACCAAATTCAGAGGTTCTGCTTGATTTCAAGGAGTTCACGCAAAGAGTTTACTCTGCAACTCTTAGTCCAAGGCTTGTTTCAGGGGCACGTGAAGTGTCTGCACAACAATGCTGAGTGCTGCTTTGGTTTGGGGTTTTTTCAGACTTGGTATATGAAGATTACTTTTTAGAACTATAATGCTATATAGGATATATAAAGGATATATAATACGAGTAAAGGATCTTTCATGGCATTTTTCCCATTTCTCACATTTCACCTGAGACAACACAGAAGGGTACAAGGAACATAGAAGTACGCTTGCCATACAATGCTATAAGTTGCTGTAACATTTTAGGGGGAAGATATGATTCTTTATATGTGCACAGAAGCAAATAATTCATAGAATCATAGAATTATAGAACTGTCAGGGTTGGAAGGGACCTTAAAGATCATCCAGTTCCAACCCCCCTGCCAATGGCAGGGACACCTCCCACTAGAGCAGGTTGCTCGGAGCCCCATCCAGCCTGGGCTTAAAAATCTCCAAGGATGGGGCTTCCACCTCCTCTCTGGGCAACCTGTTCCTGTGTCTCCCCACCCTCATGGTTCTGACCTGAATCGACCTATCTCTAGTTTTAATCCATTCCCTCTAATTCTATCACTGCCCAACAGCCTAAAAAGTCCCTCCCCAGCTTTCCTGTAGCCCCCTTCAGATCCTGGAAGGCCACAATAAGGTTTCCTCGGAAGCTTCTCTTGCCCAGTCTGAACAACCCCAACTCTCAGTCTGTCCTCACAGGAGAGGTGCTCCAGCCCGCTGATCATCCTTGTGTCCCTTCTCTGGACATGTTCCAGCACATCCATATCCTTCCTGTAATAGGGGCTCCAGAACTGGACACAGCACTCCAGGGGGGGTCTCACGAGAGTGGAGCAGAGGGGGAGAATCACCTCCCTCGACCTGCTGGCCACGCTTCTCTTGATGCACCCCAGGATATGATTGGCTTTCTGGGCTGCAAGAGCACACTGATGGCTCATGTTGTGTTTCTCCATTACCAATTGCTTTTTCAGGCAAAAAAGAGTCTTTGTACAGATGCAGAAGTAAACTGTTTCAAACTTTAATGGATTAACTGCACTCAATAGACTGTTACCACAGTGATGATACAACATATGTTGCAGTAAGCAGTCTATGGTCTTAGGTCATTTACTTTGGTTTAGATCAAATTAACTACATGTATTTGTTCTAGCTGATCCACTCTACATTGATTGTTTAAACTGAAGAGGATGAAACTATGTTATTCTTTCCAAGGTTTTTTTAATAAATGGGCATTTTAAAAAGAGTTTTTCATATAAATATGTATAAATGTACAAATATTTTCTTTAATGAATATGAAAAATTAACATGTTTCTGTGCATGCAGGTAGCATCATTGTGGAAATTTATCCTCCAGTCACATACCTTTTATTTTCCATCATGTGTTTCAGGTGATCTGGTGTGCAGTCATACACCTCTGTATGAGAGGGCTTTGAAACTTTGCTACTGATAATCACATTTGTCACTTAAACTCCTTAATAAGAATTTGAATCTCTCTCATACTTAGAGAACTGGAAAAGTCAGTTAACTCGGATTGCATTCACTTTTATGGTCTACCTTAACTTTTTCATATACTGATTATTTCCTAGCATTACTTTGTAAGGTCACAGATATTATTCACACTGACATTACTAATATTATGTTCTTAAATCTCTCTCCTATGTCTGGCGTATTTCTATGAGAAATTTACATCCAGAAGTACCATCTGTTCGAGTTATATGTAGAGCACTTGGCCTGTGGAGTTGAGGGCAATAAAGATTCCCGTGTGCTCTGAAACAACAATATGCAAGTCAGTCTTTCTAAGAGACACTGTGACTGACTTTAAACCATATGTGAAAATATATGCATATATACACTTAAAAAGTGAGCATTGAAAATGGAGAAAAGGGAACTGCTCTTTCAACGTACAAGGTTTGTGGCAAACATATCAGCTGTTGTAAACCTTCACACTCTAAGCATTTTTCTATATAAAACCCTTGCTGAAAATAGGAAAATTGTGGAATCTGACTAATCTCTTTGTGGAATTTTGCTTTCAGTTTCTCCTGAAAACAGATTCTGGATCCTACAGCAGTTGAGAGCCTCGGAGTCTACGAAAGTGAGAACAAAACAAGACAAAACTTACTGACAATCAAAGATAATAAAGGAGCTGTGTAACACAGGTTCTCACTGATAATGCTCTATCTGCTGTTCACTATCTGATACCCCAACAGGCTTCATCCACCAAAGGTCAGGCCAAAATACTATGAAATAAAATGCGATCTAAGTCAGCTGCAGAATTATGAAGACAAATCGGGAATTGGTGGTTTTCTCAAGTACTTCAGAAAAATGCTACTAGCCATCCTATTGAACTTTCTACTTCATACCTTCAAAGATAACAAATAGCCTGTCATGTTAGCTCTTGCAATTTAATTAGCATTAATAGCTACATAACATAAGCAATTACTTTTCAAGTGTGATGGATGCAAGTACGGTTTCTTAACAATACCAGCCAAGTGTTCCTGTGGAAAACCATGGCAATTTATCTTGAATGACTCATGTAATATAACTTTTATTCTTCAACCAGTATAGGATGATGATTCAATGCCAACAATGCCTTTGCTTTCACAAAAATAAAGTCCTCAGAGGCAATTTTCCAAAACAAATATCCTTAATCCTTCTCATAACATGAAACAGAATGTCAATACAGTCACACAAAAAGTGTGAAATGCATGGCTTCAATTCTCACTCTCTGGAAAACTTTGGTCTGTGCATAATTCCCTTCATAAATGTTTGTGACAACCTTGGGAAATCAAAATTCCTTTGGGAATTATAGTTTGGCAGAGTTGGTAAATAAGCATTTAAAACCATAGAACAATTCAGCAAATGGGCAACCTTTCTTTTTCATTACAAATTTAGAAACATTTGCATTGCATTTTCCAATGGTTTCAAGCTTAGCTCTTAAAGGAAAAATAAAAAATAAAATTTACAGTACCGCATCCCAAAGCAGTTTTTAACAGCATGAAAGAAACGTTAATGCTTAAAGATACAATAGAATATTTTTTGCAATTTTCAGAAATGCTTTTTTGAAGTGACAAGATCTGCAATGTGCATGGGAATACCCAGCCCAAAGCATCCAAACCCACTGGCACAAATAATTTTGTTGAGGAAATAACAAAAACTCTATCTGTAGTATGTACACAGAGAGTGGGAATGTCTTCGTTGTAGTTTAATTTCAGAAGTTATCAGTTAAATAAGAATTAACCACGGAAAAGAATAGTGAAATACTGATACTATCAAACATTAATCTGTCGTGAAGTTTAAGCAAGTAGTAGATGGAAACTATGCTGGAAGATATGACTGATTAACTGGAATAGGAAACATCCTTCTAATAGGGTAGATAATCTCTATGGACGTTCAGTCAATTAATACATTCTTTAGCTATGTAGTCAGTGGGGTTTTTGAGTTCAGATACTCAGAACCTCAGAAGACCTCGAATTTTATGGTTGCCTCAACCAACTACAAACTGAAGTTCTACAGGAGAAATAAAATGCAGGAATCTCTGGTTCTCCATGAGGTGAATAGCTGGTGTCTCAATAACACTGGAAGAGCAGCAGTAACTTAAGACAATGTCCTTATTTTGTTTACTTTGCTGTTTTCTCTAGCTGGAGAATATAAAACCCAGATAGACCATAGGTTACTGGGAGGTTAACAGATTTTATTGTTTTCCGTGTTTTTTGCTTAGTGACTTGTATATTTTTATACTTTTTTCAATAATTTTTCATCATATTTATGATTACATATTTATATAATTAGTATATAATTAATCAAAAACACTCCACATATTCATATGAAGGTAAATGCAAAGTGTTTGTTCACTTCTCAGAGCTTCCTCGATCTCCATGAGTTCTCAGAAATAGTTACTATGGATCTCAGGTTGCCTCAGCCAAACTTGCTGCTGCTGCAGCTGTATTATCTCATGAGATGTTGAGTGATCTCAGTGAAACAAAAGATGATTCACATATTTTGGCTTTAAACAAGCTGACCGTAGTCAGGCAAGAAGCAGTCAGCAAAGCTACGGAGTGCATTGGGCAACCCACCCTCAAACTCAGAGAATTGAATGAGCTCAGAGGACCTGTTTAGGTGTAAGAGTGTGCAAAATCCGTAAGATGAGAACGTACACTAGAACCAGGAGGAATATTTCACAGATGCCTCTGCTGGCATAATAAAAACATGCCCCATTCAGTAGAGTTCTCTTCCATGACTTTCTAGATTCATGAATGACACAGTTCATCACTTCACATGCCCTCTAATAGACGATTTGCAACTTTCAACTGCCTAAAGCAAACAACAGAAACTGATGAAAACTTTAGGTCTGGCAACACTATACCTCGTCCACAATAACAGCCAACTTTTGCAGTTCACATCTCAAGTTATTTACTAGAACAAAACCTAGAAATTTTGAAAATTCCCACTGAACAGAAATCTTGGAGAGAAACAAAACAGAAGAAAATAAAACCCCTTTTTTTTCCTTCTTTTTTTTTTCCTCCTAAATAAAACATAGTTCATGCAAAAAGCTATTTCTGTAGAGACAGAGACAGTCCAGGAATCTTCCACCATAGACTGGTGGATTGCATATGCAGTCCATCACCAAAACTGCCATCAGTCCAGACAAGGAGTAACCCCAGAGCAGTTCTTCCTCATATACACTCAGGCAACATGAAATCCACTGTCTCAATGACAAGCCTGTAAGTTAAAATGAATTTAATATTTGATTTTATGCTTGACAAAATTCCAAGACCAAATTTCTGTTTGATACAGCCACTCCTGTCAGGAATTAATTTTGATCTAAGCACTGGAAAGCAACAGGAAAAACAAATCCCTTCTAGCCTTCTAATCTCAATTCCCCAGTTTCAATAGATTGAGGTCCCTAGCAGCATGGGTGGGCCAGATGAGAAAGGTATGGAGAGAGCAATGTTGGTACAGTGCTGTGCTCCCCTTGGCATGACTTTTGGAGCTGTAGGCTCTGGGGTTCTCTGAACCATAACCTAGTGTGAATTTGAGGTTGAGGTCCCCAGCAGCATGGGTGAGCCAGATGCAAAATGTGTGGAGTGATGACACCTAAGTACAGATTTTCTGTGAACAAAACATCTCCAACACCTTGCAGGAGCTTTGGCAGATGAAAATCTCTCATAAATAATAGAACCGCTAAGCTACGATGAGGAGTCAATTCCTCAGGTGTGTTAAAAATAGCCACCTGACTTATCTCCTGTCAAAGCATGTTTGTTGATAAGGACATGAGACTCAAGTGTACACTGAAACACAATATAGACAATCCATTTATTTGCTTAGGCAATTCTTTGATCAGCCTAAATGAATGACACTAACATAAGGAGTTTCCTAAAAGGACTGGTTCTAAATGATCACTGGATAAAAGGGCATCTAGTGTTACAACACCCTTTAAAAAATGTTAGAGACACCTTAACCCTGACAGGAAACACCGGTACCAGTGGCATTACCCTGAAGGTAAAGGTGACCTGTGTAAACAGAAACTATAACTTATTAATTCCTTCCTTACCTCTTTTTCATGAAACAAGGTGCACTGTGTGATAGGACACACCTAAAGGATGGGAGTAGAGAATAAAATCTGATAATAAAATCAACACACGTGAATTCTCTCTCCCCTCCCATATATCCCACCTTACTTACCAATAGTAATTAACAATGAAAATTAGGTACGTTTTCCATGGGATGATAGGTAATATGTCTGCTGATTGTCTCTGTACAGTTAGAGGCTTTAAAGGATCATGTCACTGAGTGTCAGTGAACTTGAGTCTAGAATTCTCTATATGAAAGTTTTCATGAGGGTTTCTATTCTGCTGAGGTCTCAATAATAAAACCATTAGCTAAATACTTTAAAGTCTGATTGCAAGCCTCAGTGCACAACAGCACTGTCAATATATTTATTCCGCATTAATAATGGCTTTGCCGATTTACAGTTCTGATGATAGCGTAGAGCAAATATACAGTACCTTTCTTCTCCTGATAAGAATACAGAAATGTCCAGATGTGATTTTGTAAACATATTATTTTTAAAGAATATTTGTACCTAGAGCTGGCAAAATATATCTGATACCACAAGCACCACAAAGAAATATAAAGAAAGGCTTTTAAAAAGGACAAGAAAACTCAGAAGCGTTTAGACACTTAAATAACATTAATCCTTTCTAAACCTGTGATATGCATGAGCTAAAACAGATAGCTGCATGTCCAGTTAGTTACATTCACACTCCTTTAGCTAAATATCGGTTTGCACAAACATCTGCACTATTTGTACTGGAATCTGCATCATAATGTAGGAGTCCCTGTGTTCACAATAATACATGCTGCTGTTCCCAATGTGAAGTGCCATTCAGTAGTTTCTAGAAATAAGCACACTCAAGTGCTTAATTTATGAGTGTGAAGATATTGAAAAGACAAACATCTGTCCTCAGTCCTCCTGTGCAAAATATGTATGCAATTCATTCTCACAAAAGTAAAGGCAGCCTTCCCTTCACTTTTTCAGTCATCTGGACCCCTGGATTCAAGAAACATTCCAGTACATGCTTCAATGCACCCTTATCTGAGGGCAGTACCTTGAGAACTGTAGCTTTGGCCAACATCTACAGATGTACTCTGGTTAGAGCTTCTTAAGACGGGAACGCACCACACACATAAAGATCTCCCATAGTTTTCAGTTGCCAGTTGTTTCTTTGTGAGAGAGCATCTAATTGGTAAACACCTAATTAACAGAACAGTTGTTGGCAGCAGATACCTAGAGCAGTTCCTTCTATTGTAGACCTTAAGAAGAGCTCAAGCCCTGGAAAGCTTATTCATCTCTGGCAGCTAATCTAGTACAGCGTGCTATCTCCACCTACGATCTTTGCCCTGCCTGTATCTGTATATCATCCCAGCTAAATGCTACAAACATTTGCTAGGAAATCTTGACTATCCCCTTTGCAGAGTACATGCAACAAATCCAGATCTTTGGGGATGAGTCAACATTATGCTATGGACGGTCTGTGCATGCACAGTGTGCCTGTGCTCTCAAGACATGGGGATTTAAGCTCCAACGGCTCACACATTATGCCCAGAGGCTGTCTGATGTTTACTGCAAGTGAACTGCTGCCCTTGCAGAGCATGGTCATCCAGCATGTGCCTAAGAATATGTCTGGAGCTATCAGATACATACCAGTCTGGGCAAATGTACATGTTCCTCCAAATTCCTGCCTGGAAAAAGGAGAATACGTATTCAGTGCTCAAAAGCCAGCTGCCAACTCTGAACCTTGTCATGAGATAGGAGTTTTCCATGGGTGTTGGAGAGAAACAAACACATGTGTCTTTAGTTCATCCAGCTATCCCTGAAGAACCAAGGGGACACCACCTCATCCATTTTGGACAGAATCGTACTCAAGAAGTACACAAGGACAAGGTAAAGTAAAACAGACCTCAGCATTCGACAGTCCATATCTGGGTCTGTACTACAGTGAGCAGGATCTGAAATGTCACTTCCCAGTCTCACCACTCTAAACTACAATAGCCCTTCCAGAAAACAGAGATGCCCTGCTGTGTTTATGGCCATTTACAGACAGAGCCAGAAGCAACGTAGACACTTGCAGACCTTGAGAAGCCTGTTTTCTCTGGTCACCTTTCAGTTAAAAAAACTGTCCTGGCTCCTCTAGAGAAGAGTATCACCAGACTGGGCCAGTAAAGTAATGCACACCATGGGCTGCTGGCAGGAGGTGAGTTCTGCTGTCCAAAGTCACAGAAGTTTTCCACTTTTACACTCACAACACTCAAGGCAAAAAAAGCATCTGGAGGCAAGAGACTCTTCAGATTGTCCCTGACCAGGCACAAGATGCCCAGTCACAGGGCAGTAACAGTAAAGCAGGAGGCAATCACCTAAGCCACAGACCATACAGCAACCTACAATTAGCTTTTACATATCTCTCAAGTGTTTTGCAAATGTATTTTATCCGTACTTAAGCCCTCTTCAGCTCCATTTCCCTATGAGTGTTCAAAAACTCAGTGGCTGAGTTGGAAAATTTATTTCTTGCTGGCTCCAGTCTTTGCCAGGAGCACAGGTGCTACTTTAGTAGCTCCCTGTAGATGATCTTAATGCCTAGCAACAAAAATTTTTTTTTTTCTGACAGCAGATTAATTATAGGGGACTCCAAGTAATAGAAAAGACGAGAGCGAAGCGCCCCACTTCATACTTTATGGGAAGACTACAATCTGTGTTTGCCTGCATTTTCTTTTCCCTGCCGCCAGTACCGGTTTACTCCCACTGTTCCTTCAGTTAGAGTTCAACCTGATTCTACTTAGCCACCCCGGGGAACATCCTCCTGCAGGCAGCATTCAGCTAACTCTGTTAAAAACATATAAAACCAGTGGGGCTTCTTCATACTCCACCAGAATTTGATTCAGCTTCTTCCTCTCTTCTAGTGTCTCCAATGCCTTATATAGCAAGCATCATTATGCAGAAGCGCTTGTCTGAAAGGCTCCACTATAACATGGGCATTTAGGCTGCATCCTGTGGGCAAGAGCCCCATACTGTTTTGACAATTTCCATACGAATTTCCGAGTCTTACATTTTGATTGAACTTTTCCCTAAGATATTATTCTTGTAGGAACTGTGGATGGTGAATCCAAAACAGAGAGCACTCTGGTTTGGTCTGCACAAAGTTCAGACAGAGGATGAAGGAAATTAATCTTATGCACAGAGAGGAAAAGCAACAACATCTGCTGGATGTTGTTACAGCACTGTGCTAGCATGCACCAGAGCTGCAGAGAGATTTACTGTAGGCAATATGAATCTGCATGTCTAGCCTGAGAGAAATTCAAACAACAAGCAAGTGGGTAAACAGTCAGAACAAACTTCTATCTGGTGAAATGCTGATGATGTTACTATTTAAAACATTTTGCTCTAGAATACCTCTCTACAAGACAGTTAAAGGCAGCTGAGGTGAGATGATATTACCTAACTCCAGACATCAACATTAGTTATACTAGGGGCCTTTGATCATTTATTTCAGGCATTTCCTTTAGGATTAGGAGAATTGCCTGCTTTTCTCCCTTGACCACAACAGGATATCGGACAACAAGCACTGCTGCAGAGGACTGTAGTCAGACAAATCTCCCTCAGGCCATCAGGGGACAGTTTTTAATTCAGCACTGTCTTTTCAAACAAAACCAACACTTTTTTCCCCCTGAAATTAAGAGAAATCAAACTTCAACCAATAAAGCTAATCCATTCTCTTTCCCCTTTTTGCCATGGATGAAGCAAGAGGTAGCAGATTTCCAAGTCAGGTGTAGGGAAGGGCTGTGAAAAAATGCAAGGATGGAAAGGGAAGAGGAGAAAGCACCTGAAATAGGGCAGAGTAGGATTTTTCCCCGTGTTGATGCTGCAGGTACCACACTGGTTCAGCTTCATCAGACTAAGGAGACATGCATCATGTAAGCATACAGCTGTGGTAAATGATAGCTGACATTTACTGAGATGAGATCAAACTAGGTTTTTTACGTTAAAGGTATGCCAAACCAGGAGGACTATGAAAAACACAAACTGTCTAAAGAGGAGGTATAGAGAAAGTGGCAAAATATCCAAGAGAAATATGAGAAATTTGCCCGAAGATGACAACCTGTTAGGCTAAGCCTCCCATAATGGAAGGAAGTCCCTTCACTTGAGCTTATTAAATACCAACAAAGCACTAGATACCTTTTCAAAACAAAAAATCACATCTTGGGAAAAGTATTTATGGTTTGCTCTTATGGTTTTTATATGTAGCTTGGTCTTTTGCAAACTGCCTTTTCAAAAAAAGTCAACTAGAACATTTGCATTGACTACAAAATGCTTTAGATTTACTCAGAATGTAAAGACATATATTCCAGTCTGTGTGTCTATAGGCTAAGATACGGTGGCCTAGTTTTAGAGTGTGCTGAATGTCTGCATTTTCCACCAGCTTCAGTGAGAGCAATACAAAAGATAGGATAAAGATTAAATGAAACAATCATCCTGTGGGTGTGTTCCCCATGACATTCAAGGCAGTCCGTGTTCATTTCTCCACATCTGATGAATTTTGGCAGCTGTACCAAAGGTGTCCACACTAACTGGGACAACTTCAAATGAAGGTGCCTTAGAAGTCACTCCTGTGACGACTGTCAGGACTACGCCTATCAGTGGGGACTGATGAGGGTGAGATGTTCATAAACAGGATCCCCCAGTTACCTCACACAAACTATCTGTGCTGAGGAGCAGGCAGCTCACAGGGAGACATCCAGTCTGTTACAGGATTTGGATAATGGCAGGATGGTGTAGAAAGAGATCTGCCTGAACTTCAACAGAAACCTGGCTTTAGTGGGTGCTCTGTGTCAGTTTATTTGTTGCTGGAGAAACCTCATTGAATGCCTGCTTGTAAACCATGAAAGGACTGAACAGATAGAAAACCTGAGATGATTTCCATCTGTTCAGCCCCTCTGTGACTTCTCTTTATCAAGGAAAGGAATAGATTGAAGAGGACAGCCAAGTGGGGGTGTGTAATGGCAGAGAGTGAAGGGTTTAGAAACTAAGAAAAAAATTCTGCCTGGTGTTTAAGCTTGGCAAACTAGTGAAAGTAGGGATGAAATGTATCTGTCTCCAGTGCATGTACCAGTAACAATCGTGTTGCTGTGTACTGGACTCTTAGTTTTGACACTTTGCCTTGAATTAGGTTTGGTTACCGACCTCGAGCCACAGCTCTCTTGACCCTAAGTTTAACAATCCTCTGGGGTCAAATGAGGCTGGCACAGCTTGATAAGCCTGATCTGAGCTTCTTATTCAGTTTCTATCATCCCTCTATCCTAAGGGTATTCATCAGAGCATCTTGTTTTCCATAAACTGCTCTTTTAAATGCTTGAGTAATCACTCTAAGTTGGTCAGATGACCATTCATGCACAACAGCTACACCAAAAGTCCAGGGAACAGAACCTCCTTTCTCTGTCATCTTTACAGAGATAAAGGAACACAGGCTATTTCACAGCTAGGATGGACTTTTTATTTTCTAAACAAGGGCGTAGTCTCTGCAAGACTCTCTACAGCAAGTGGGATTCATCCAACAGATCCTGGATATTCAGTGCACACTTTTAACCTGATTCAGTTTTGCCTTTTTCCTCCACTGATCACCAAAGGCTCCTAAACATTTAGTTAAAGTATATGTTTTCAATACCAAATGTTAATACCTTCTTAAAAAGTCACAGCCCAAAATTTTGCAGCTAATCAGGCTGCATAAACAGCATTACAAGATAAGTGCTGATAACAGACACAGCCCTGATTCTTGCTTTCCAGGTCCCATTTTCTCTTTCTGGAAACCCAAAGGAGTATGTTCCCTATCATCTCTGTCTCTACACCAGTAATTCTCAGCAAATTACCAAAACCAGCATTTACTCTTTAACAGCTACTAAGTGCAAACTAGGCTCAAATTGTGCTGTTTGGCTTCTGAGACACTAGATATAATGTGAAATTGTGGGAATAAATTAGTTGTGACAATTGACTGGAGCATTAGATCTCCAGGGTCTGACTACAGAATTTATGCATCAAGAAACTGATACCCTGATGAGGAGAGAAAGCACTTCTGGGTCACTTATGGCTGCTTTCTCCTCTTGCAGCAGAAACTCAGTCAGATTTCTTCATCTTCCTACTGTTTTTTAATGATTATAAATACTTTCTAGCAATAACATTACCATTTTTTCACCCTGAGACTTCATCTGGCAAGCAGGAGCACATCCTGTTGCTGATTTTTCTGGAGCATTTTGAGCCTATCTGGGTTTGGCTGGCCAGCTGGGCAGGGTCTGGAGGATGATTTTCAGGACATATATGTTTCTACAGTTTCTCTATCTGGCACTTGATGCAAACCTGAGTTCTTCACTGGGTGCACACTTTGAGTGAGGACCTACAAGTAGAAATTTTCAAGGAAAATTAAAAAATTAAAACACACATACACACATTATGAAGACAATTGAAAATTAAAATTTCTCAAGGTATGGTATTGAGAAGACTGCCAGGGTGAATACAGCTCTGAGGAGTAGCAAAGATGCTCTTTAAGGAGGACTCATGAAGAATATTCACTTTTCATCAAAAGACATCCCTGATCACGACAGCCATTGCACAGGAGAGGGATCAAAACCATGTTATAACGGAAGTAAAACTTGCAGTGGGAACTCAGAAGTTTCTCAGCATCAGGGGTTCTTCCCTAAGGAGACACTTTGCATAAATAACCATTGTAGGAGAGCTGGTGATGCTGCCTGAGATGGCATGAACAAATTCACCCGAGACACACTTTATAAATATTTGAAATGGAAGAGCTTAACATAAGAGCTGTCTCAGACATAAAGGAGTACTCCAGTTTCTCTGTCCAGGCAGCAGGAGAGACTCAGAACAAGAGTCCACACAGGAGAAATACCAGCGGATGACCTGTGAGATATGAAAAGCCATCCAAAACCCATCCTCACTAAATCACAGATCCCACGCTGGATGAATACCTCTGAAGAGTTCTGATATGGACGAAAGGGAGGAAAGCCTTTCTGATGGGGCCTGTTTAGTTGGAAGCAGAGGACCCACACAGGAGAGAGACTTAGGAAACTAGCCAGATGGGAAAAGCCCCATCTCTGGGAGATGTCCCATCTCTGGGAGAGACCTTGCAGAAGACATGACAGGTTGAACCCAGAGGAACAAGGTGTTTGAGTTGACATGTAGGCACCCGGGAAGGCTTCCTGAGCACTTTGTAATCAGAGGGGCAGGCCCTGGCATGGTGAGCAGCAGTGTCCACCACAAGCATGGCCAAGCCACGGAGAAAGACTTTTCTGGAAACACCAGCAAATGAAGCACAAACACATATTAACTCATGAAAAGCATTGCTTTGATGACATTGAAGGTCAAAGAGAAGAAGGAGATGTCTACAGTAAATGAAATATGATTTATCAATGTGTTTAATTTCAATTTCCTTTAGTTACAAAATATTCCCATGTACAGTTCAAGTCTGTGTGTACATCTATATATCTGTGTATATAATTTCTGTCCAAGGTGAAATAATATACCCAGAAAGGTACAATCATGCATTTCATGGGTAGGTTTAGTTCTGTTATATAGAGAGACAGTTTCCTGTTTCCTCACAGGAAAAGACCACCCCTATGCTTCAACAACAGTGGCAGATGGGTTTTGATAAAAAAATCCACAGCACTTTATCTTCTGCTATCATAGAAGACTTCCAGTCATGTTCTCAAACAGTGCTGATGGTATACCCCTTATCTTCAGAGGTAATCAGTCATATCTCATGTCTGATATGAAGAAAACAATATGCTTTTTCCAGAGGTCATTGTCTCTGTTTTACAATAAGAGATACACTCATTACAAACAAATAAAAAATACTCCAAACCAAAACACAAAAAACAAACTACAACAAAAACAACACCAAAAAAACAACAAAAACCCAAAACAAACAAATAAAAAAACCCAAAACAAAACAACAAAAAAAAACAGACCAAACCAAACCAAAAAAATCACCCACCACCACACAGAATGCACAGCCAAAAACCTTTTCAATTTGTTGACTGTGCATTTCCCATCAAAGTCTCCACAACTCCTGCAGAATAACTCCTCACTCCTTGGCAGCTCTGTGTGTTCAGTGTGTGCAGGATGCAAGAGCTGCCATACCAATGGAGCTGGCTACCGGTCAGTCTGTTGGCTACAGCAGTCTAAAGAAAGAACTCTGTTTATGGTTCCTAAGAATTTAAACCTACGTGCAGTCATGCAGGCAGATGCCAAGGTTACATACTGGAACTGACTGGGCTTTTCCATTTTATATACTGAAAAATTTCTTTGCCAGTTGTTGACCCTTTATTTAATCATAGAATCATGGAATAGTTTGGGTTGGAAGGAACCTTTAAAGGTCATCTAGTACAATCCCCATGCAGTGAACAGGGACATCTTCAACTAGATCAGGTTGCTCAGAACTCCATCCAGCCTGACCTTGAGTGTTTCCAGGCACCTACCACCTTTCTGGGCAACTTGTTTCAGTGTTTTACAACACTTATCATAAAAGTTTCTTCCTTCTATCTAGTCTAAATCTCCCCTCTTTTAGGTTAAAACCATTACCCCATGTCCTATCACAACAGGTCCTGCTAAAAGGTTTGTCCCCATCTTTCTTATAAGCCCCCTTTAGGCACTGAAAGGCTGCAATAAGGTCTCTCTTGGAGCCTTCTCTTCTCCACCCTGAACAACCCAACTCTCTCAGCCTTTCTTCACAGGAGAGGTGTTCCAGCCCTCTGATTATATTTGTGTCCCTCCTTCGGACCCACTCCAACAGGTCTTTCTTGTTCTGAGAGCTCTAGAGCTGGATGCAGTGCTCCAGGTATTTAAACATATCTCTACTCATCCTAGCTCTAAAGGTTTTGTCAGCACACAAAGCAAAGGCCTTCCAGCAAGCATTAAACCTTAAAGTGTATTTACATATGCTTCAGTATTATAGTCTTCAAAGATGGGGAAATATTCTCAGAGATCCTCTTCTTCTTTCCGTGTTTATTAATACTAGAAGCCTTTCTGATTTCACCAGAATTGTACAGATTGTTTTATTTAAAAATAGTCTGAAACATACGTGAAATTCAATCTTGGCATGTTTTGTTTTTTTTTTTTCCTTCTGAAAATAAAAGATTTACAGTTCAAAAATTATTTTTACCCTTATCTATACAACATACTTTCACAAAACAAACACAAAATTAACAAGGGTATTTACATCCAAAGCCCGCTATCAGGAAAAACTCCAGAAGCTCCCAAGAATTTTACTTTTCCCATAGGCCAGAGAAAGGGTTCTGTGGTTTTATTCCTGCTTTTCCACTACAGCTTTCTAAAGCTGTTCTTAATGAAAAGTTATACCATCAATAAAAGCCTCAACTATACAAGTTGGGCAATTATATCTCCAATGAGACTGCTGTCTTAAGTGTAGCACTAAAAGCATTCCTCATTACAAATGCTATTCTGAAAGCCTTCACCCACTCTGAGTGAATCACAGAAAGCTTCTGCCGTTCAGCAATTAGAAAAATAAGCCTTTAAGCGGAGCATGAGCCCCAAGGACTGGGGCAGCACATTAAAACAGAAATATTTATACACATAAAGGTAATTACAAAAAAGAAAAAGTAGACTTGTTTCTGAGTCTTTAGAAGCAGCCGTCTTTCTCTCAGGGGGTTGTGATTTAAGATGCAGAGAAATCAATCTGTAGTTTTTACAGTTTGTAACAAGATACTGAAGTCCAAGTCCCACTTGTGTCTCAAGAAACAATATTACATTCCTGAAAGTAGGATGAACTAAACCTTTTGTGTCCTAGGGCAGAGAGAAGATCACTGTTCCAGCAGTGGGATATTTATCACACATAGCAAGAAAAACATTTTGCTTTGTAAAAGTAAAGCCATCAACTTTGCCTGCTAATAGCAAATGAATGACTAAAACCCCATGATCTTCAAGGATCTCCTCCAGTTCCTATGAGGCTATACTGAGTGCAAGTTGGTCTACAACCATGGGGAATGAAACCTTTATGCTTTATAATAGGAAGCTAAAATGGGATCTCAAGTGAGGGGAGAAAAAAAGGTAAGAAACAGTGACAAAATACAATCTCCCCACAGGAATTTATCTTGGTCATCTCTGGAGATTCTCCATGCATTTCAAAGAAGCAGACAATGTAATACTTACTTTGTCTTCCTGGTATTAATTAAAATTTAAATCTTTGAAAGTTTTCCTTTCTAATTGTTGCTTCTTAAATTTGACATATCTAGGTGCTAGTGAAGCAATTTCTGCTCAACTTGCCACAGATAAAACTGCCCTGGACTCCTGATTTTGACAAAAAGCATGTAGAAAAAAGATCTGAAATTCAACATTTAGTGTACATATTACTGTTTAAAGGACACTTGGGTTTTTAAATATAGTTTTCAGTCCTCTTCCAAAAGAAATCCGTATTTATTGTAAGCCAAAACCACCCATAACTAGCATTACATTAGGGCGGTTCAGGTAAAAAGGAAGTACATACAATATATTAATGGAAAATCGGCAATTTTTAGATAACAAAATTGTCTCCCTTTCTTATTGCTGTGTTTTCATTTTAAAAATAAATTTTATAAAACATTTTATCCTTTACATTATAGCTGCCTTTCAATTTACATTTTAAAGAGCTGGATGTTGTGACAGAGAACACCATAACATGGGGGTTAGATCATCATGTTTCTCACAGACCTTTTTAAGAGTATATAGACATTTGAAGAAAGTAGTCTGTTGTTTCTGAGAAATGTTGTACTTGTTATCTTGACACAATGCTGACTTTTACTGCAGTAACAGGTTAACAGAGTGCTTCTGCATAAAGAGAAGATGCTTCACCTGCCTGCATCTTCATAAAGAAAGAGAATGGGTATTCTTATGCTAAAGCATCAAGCTGGTTTTTTACCTTACTAGAAACCTGTGTGGGTAGAAATCAAATCAATACCAACAGTTGTTTTAACTAAATCCAATTCTTGTCAGGAGCACATTCCTACAGAGTCCTCTTTTGTCTTTGCTACCATTTTTAAACCTCAGAGGCTGCGAAGAATTGACAAAACAATGCCAGAGTCCTGCTTTTGTTAATGACAGAAAAATTGGAAAATGTGAGTAGATTACATTAATGTACACAAAAAAAAGTACCCAAAGTGCAATTAGAAATACCATAGTCTTCTATGAAACCATGTATTTTTTTAATGAAAGCAAGCTTTTTAACATTGTAAAGCAGGTTTATTTCTTCAGTATCTCCTAACTGCATTTTTACGGGCAGATCATTTTAAAGAGGGCTTTATAATTGTTGGTATATAGTATTCATCCTGTCTAAGGTAACGATAAACTAGTAGACTTAGGGTGGGGGGCTGACATTGCTTACTGTTGTCAGTATTTTACAAACATGTTTCTTTTTATTATAGAGTAGTTTGAGTTGGAAGGGACTTTAAAGATCATCTAGTGCAACTCCCCTGCCATGGGCAGGGACACATTCCACTAGACCTGGTTGCTCAAAGCCACATCCAACCTGGCCTTGAACATTCCCAGGAAGGGGGGTATCTACAGCTTCTCTGGGCAACCTGTTCCAGTGTCTTACCACCACCACACTAAATAATTTCTTCCTAATATTTAAACTAAATCAACCCTCTTTCAGGTTGAAGTTATTACTCCTTACCCTGTCACTACAAACACATGTAAAAAGTCTTTCTTTTAGGCCCCATTTAAGTACTGGAGCGCCTCTATAAGGTCTCCCAGGAGCCTTCTCTTCTCTAGGCTGAACAACCCCAGCTCTCTCAGTTTATCTTCATAGGGGAGTGTTTTATACTTTTTGTTAGTAATCATGTAGAATCAGATACTTTTTGTTAGTAATCATGTACTTCACATACTATATCAAGTGTACATTCATGGTTTTGATCACAAAGAGTTATACTGATATTTAAATTGCCCTTTACAAAGACAATTACTGCATGAAATTCTGTAGCATAAACACAAAAACTTGCCATATGTTTAGTGCTACAACAATGTTATTCTTAATTTACTATCAGTGCCGCTAATGATAATATCAACATCAATATCAATTTATTACTTATACCAACATCATTCCAAATCAACCAACCATGGACATGCCTGGACCATCTACATGCATATTCTCAGTGCCAAAAAGCTCCTCTTTCAGATGATGAAGAAGAGTGCTAAAAAGTGATGCTCTTATCAAAGCTCTCACAACTTTTGCTATATAACCTTCTAGCTAAGGACCTCAGTTTCAATATCTACTAATCATTTGAAGATTGCTACATCTCCTTATCAACTTTTTGACATCTTCCCCATTTTTCATTTCTGCACAAAAAACATGTGGACCCCTTTCCTGAGTGTCTAGGAACAACTGGAAGCAGATTCACCTAGACTCTGTAAACACTTCATCCAAAGATGAAGAGATCACCAACAAAATAATTAGCATCTATCACTGATTGCCACCAACTTCATCTGCCTGTAGCTACCTTCATGTTGGCATCCATTTACCTGTGCTTTACTCAGTCCCCACGGACGCATCACATGTATTGATATACAGGGATTTTTGCATATATACATACATGTACATGTAGGTGTGTATTTATGTATTTGAGAGGTCACATGTTCCTTTACCTATTCCTAATCTGCAGAATTCCCTAACTAGTGACATCCCACTTTTTTTTTTCTTTTTTCTTTTTTTTTTTTTTTTTTTGTGGGTATGTAGATCATGCAGCAGCAAGCTAATGCCAGAAGGAAACAAGAACATATCTGAATATGAATGTAGTTTGGGGAATCTCAGAATTCCTATATATCCCATCTACCAAGGAGCAAAACAGATATTTTTACTTCATCCACTTTGAGAAAGACGCCTGGATATCTCTGCTCTCCTCTGTGCCCTCTGTCAGTCTCATTCCCAGAGTGAGCACTCAACAGACATTAAGCATGGGAGAGATCTGAGGCCTTCCTGAGCAGCCAGGAAAGAAATGAGAGAAAAGCTGTTCAACAAACACATGCTGATCATATAAAACTTCACCAAATAATATGATTGTTGTGTGGAAACACCTCACTCCTATCTTTCAGGCTCACAGTAGCTTCAGAAATGAAAGTAGCAAGTACAACTTTGGAGTTGCAGCCAGACTGAAAGAATAACAAGTAAACGTGGTGTTCAACTTAAATCTTGCTCCCAGCTGGAGTTCTGCTGTAGCCTGCCAAGCACAATGAGGAAGAAGGTAACAAGACTAGTCTGAAGATCAGAGCAGAGGTTTCTGTAAAGAACAAAGGATAGTCAAACAGCATTGTTGGCTGCAGACACTGCACTGATGAGTCAGACAGCACTTGGGAAGAGGAAACTCACAGGAGAGAGAGAAAGAAAACTAAGATGGCAGAGGAATAGAAGAGTAAAAAATGGGACAAAACAAAGGTAATTAGAAAAAGGCAGAGCTGTAGTGTCCTTCAGCATTTAGTGATGAAAAATCTTTCACTGAGATTATAACTTGACCAACAGGAAAAAGAATTACATGAAAGTGGAGAGACAGTGCTGCTGAGAGCAGTCGGATGTCCCAAAACAAGGGATCAAGGGAATGGAGACCTACAGACCCTTGGATCCGATACTAATGTAATGAAATTCTATACTCTCTGTCACATGCAACCCCACATCTGTGTTCAGACAAGTGGTTATGGACCACTTTATGAAGTGGGTCATAAAACTGGTGGGAAAAGCAGGGAGAGGGAAATTCTTCACTCATGGTATTTCTTGGAGGGAAGTGTAAGAGGATGTTGCCTCCTGCACCATCTTATCTTGACCTGGACTGAACTGAGTTGCTGAGGGGAGAGTAAGATATTTTCTGAATTTAAGAAATGACAAGAGTACTGATCAGCAAGCATGTAATTAAGGACAGGGACACTAAGCCCCACAGAGCACTGTGAGAAGTAAAAAATACAGTTTATATAGAAGAGTTGGCATAGAGAAAGGAGGATGTAGTCTTAAAGCCATAGATTTTCCCCCAGACTAACTTTCTTGAACTACTAGGATGTTTAGTTCACCTTCCACTGGGAAAGTCCTCACATCTTTTGCAAGCCTTTCACGATTACTTGTCATTCTCTGTTCTTGCCTCCCTTCTAGACTCCTATCACTTAATCAGATTAGATTTATTAGCAAAGTGAGTTTCAATTGCTTCAAAGTAATGAGCAAAGACACACTCTCTTTCTTTATTTAGCTCATCCCTAGTTAAATTAATGCTGCAGACACCAGCTACTAAAGGATGCAGAGAACATTTGTATATCATGTGCTTTCATGTACCTTATCCACTTAAGTTCAGTAGGGCAGACTTTGTGCTCTATACCACTGGAGAATACTTCTATCATACGGCTAGGATGCTACCAGAAGAGAGCCAGTTGGGAAAAATGAGACTTCTTGTTGTATCTCTGGCAAGCGGTAAGCAAAGTTAGATCTTTGTACAGAACATGGTCAACACAGAGATTTCTTCAGAAGGATTTTTCCAGTGTAAGTTCCCAACAAAGCTTTTTAAAGACAGCAGCCTTGGGAGTAGCCAGTCACACGTCTTAAGTGATTACTGTGGACATCACAGGTCAACACGTCGTCATCCTGATTTAGATGGAGCTGGCACATCCTAAATAAGGATCCAAAACACTGGACTATTGTTTTTTTCAGAGCTTTTCCCATGTCTTTCCCTATAACAAAGCACTACAAAAACTGTCTTGCTCTGATGCAGAATGACACAGGGCTTCAGGAGTTCAAACTGGAATTCTTCGTGGTCTTGGTCTATAATGAAAGCTCCCCAGTATACTTTTCTAAGCACTCTGGGTAATGCTTCATAGTCCTGATTCATAAATCATTGGTGTCTCCCTGTTTTTTTCTGAAGCCTCCTTCAGTAGAGGCTTCAGATCTGTGGTGTCAAGTAACTCACAGCTGGCTGTCCCTGACTTGTACAGACATAAAATCTTCCCTGTTTACTCTTCAAAAGCACCATGCTAACCAAAGGCACTGAGGAGAGGTTTGGTTTTCTTTTACACTTCCCAAAAATATCAGTGAGCTATTTCTTTTATAGTATCTGATCATAACCAGGAAGAGAGAAGCATGCAAGTTGAAACTGAAAGCATGCCTGTTGTTCAATTTCTCTTCTTTCTGGAAATAACTGAATACATGTAGTTTCATAACTACTACATTGTGAAAAGTTGTGTTAAACAAAATGATTGGAGCTGCCTGATATAATTTAAAAATAATTCAGTCTGTTTTGTCAGCTGGGTCTACTTCATACGAGATAGCCGCATTTTCTTTTTAGTCACTGCCTTCAGGAATGGCTACCATTGATGCTCCATTTCCACATTCTGTGAAGTCCTCTTCACGCGTATTAGTCTCTGGGGAAGGATGTTCAAAGCATAAATGCAGTTACACAGCAAGTAGCTTTCAGCATCATTTGATGGGAATGAAACCATCGTGAAGATTCATTAGTTCAGTAAATTGACACTGTAGCATCTGTGCTTTCCAGTCACACTAAAAAACTGATGCTTTTAATGTAAGCCAGACCAATAAACCATAGGAATTACACCACACTGCTTTGTATTGAGACCTAGAATTGCTCTATGCCACCATCAGGCAGACAGAATAGTTGGAGTCACCACAGAAGACAAGTTTAGAAACTAGAATACAATTAGGCTAGTTGATAAATCCAAGTGTCTGACAATCATGAACAGCTTAGCCTGACTTTTACCACCTACGTTTCCAAGAGAACACTGTCTACCAACCAATCTTGTCTTTTGGGATCAAATATTTTGCTATGTATTATTTCAGTGTGTGCTGCAACATTAGTAAATCACCCTGTTATGTCATGTTATGTCAGATGGTATGAGAGAAATTGAAGTTGTTTGTTCAGTCACTGATCTAGATCTGGTTGTGACCTTGTTGACCACTGGCAGAGTAAGACCTACATTTGTGATACAAGCCAGGATGCCGTTGGCCTTCTTGGCTACCTGGGCACACTGCTGGCTCATATTCAGCCACTTGTCAATCATTGTCCCCACCTCCCTTTCTGCTGGGCAGCTTTCCAGCCACTCTGCCCCAAGCCTTTAAAGTTCCATGAGGTTGTTGTGGCCCATGTGCAACACCCAGCACTTGGCCTTTTTGAACCTCATACCATTGGCCTCAGCCCATCAATGCAGCCTGTGCACCAAAAAACACAAAAAGAATGGAATCATCAATCTGCTGATTTGATTGAGTGTGATGTTGGTTTTGGCATTCTACCTTGGAGAAAGTAGCCTGTCTGTCATCTTTCTCTGCAAAATAGATGAAATCTACTTTTTTTCTCTCAGAATACATGACTACATCTCTCTAATTCAAACTTATATTACCAGTGTAATATGTAATAAACATTAATTTTCAGACATGCAGTTGATACTGCAAAACTACAAATGAACAAAAGTCATGAGTTCAGACTATGTCTTGCATCATCTTTCTTCAGTGTTTATTTAGATCATGTTTCCCACCATTTTACAGATGGTACTATGAGTACTAATTGAGAGACAAAGGAATTTATCATTTTGAAGAACTTTCTGCCTCAGTCAAACAACAGAATGGGTTTTAATCATATTGTATACAGCATCTACCACACTGTACTGTGAAATCACTAGTCCATCAAAATCCAGATTCAATTAGAGATTTAAGCTCCTAACTGCCCGCTCATTGTGGTTTAACTCCAGCTGGTAACTAAACAACATGCATCTGCTCACCCCCTCCTCCTCCCTCACAGTGGGGTGGGGAGGAGAATCAGAGAAAAAAAAAGTAAAATTCATGGGTTGAGATAAGAACAGTTTAATAACTAAAATAAAATAACAGTAATAACAATAATCATTGTAATGAATAGGAATATAACAAAAAGAGAGATTAATAAAACCCAAGACAAGTGATGCACAATGCTTACCATCTACTTACTGGTGCCCAAGCAGCAATTAGCCCCCCCTGGCCAACTCTCCCCACTTTATATAATGACCATGACATTCTAGAGTAGGGAATATCCCTTTGAATAGTTCAAGTGAGGTGTCCTGGCCACGCTCCCTCCCAGCTTCTTGTGGACCTTCTTGCTGACAGAGCATAGACACCAGAAAAATCATTTACTTAGGGTAAGTGCTACTTAGCAACAATTAAAACAGTGTGTTATCAACACTGTTCTCACATTAAATCCAAAACACAACACTGTACCAGCTGCTAGGAAGAAAATTAACTCTATCTCAGTCAAAACCAGAGCATTATTGCAAAAGTTGATTGGGAAGCTAGGAGCTTGCATGTCTTATTAAAGGTACAGGATGAACTAAAACATTGCAGTGAAAAGGAAAACAGTCTATCAGGATTACATCCTCTTGGTGCTGCAGTCCCCCAGTTTAAAGGAATTATAATTAAAAAAATAGGGATATTTCAAACATTTTCAAATACTCTTCTGTCCATGCATACTTGCTGAGAATTTTTTCATACCCTTGTCATAAGATTTTATAAGCACAAAATCTTAGAGAAAACAAGGTTCTTTGCTGTTTATAGGTATACAAGCCCCACTTCCCATGCTGACCAATGGTATTTTATTCATTCCTTGTGCTGCCCTTGTAATTTGCTTTACTAGTGCCTCTCCTTATATACTTGGGTTGCTCTTTTTGTCAAGGACTATTTTTATGCCTCTTTGTAAAGCATCATGCACAGTGGCATCTTGATCTATGACTTATTTTCTCATGCAAATAGCAACCTGGCTCTTAGATCTTGGATGAAAGAGGTTTTCAATCCTATTAAAAACAACTGGAATGTTGCTATTTCTGTAAGCACAGAAGCAGAACCAAATGGGAAAATTAAAAAAAAAAAAAAAAAAGGAGGCCTAGAAGCATTAAAGGAGAAATAGCTGCCTCTTATTACCAGTGATTATATATCTGACTACTAGGAGGTGTTTTGTCATAACAGAAATCAAAGTGGACCGACCCAGGAGAAATGACCAAACTGTGATCTTTTGTGAAGCCGGAGTCAAGAAAGCTGTTAAAGGCAGTTGGCAATGGGCATATTACCCAAAGTTAGCAGTGAAGCTGAAGAAAGAATTTCAAAATAATCAAAACAACATTAAGGTGGGCAGATTTTCTACAGAAAATGATTATATTATTTTTGAGCCATCTGTCAAATCAAGCTTAAAAGACTTCCAAACGCATATTTCAGGGGGTAGAAATACCATCAGATGCTTTATATTGGTTTTGATGCAAGGCTAACTGTGTTAGTTCATTGTCTCCAAGAGTCATTGGCTCCATTATTTTACAAATCTAAGAGGGAAGCAGGAAAACTTTACAGTAAGAGTAAAGCAGTGAGAAAAGCAGTAAATGTTCTGTTCTCTGCTAGTAACCACATGGTCTTTGATTTCACTTTGGACAATAAACTGACTCTAAGCATCTAAAGCACCCCAGTAAGTTATTTTTGTTAATACATAAAATATAATCACAAAGTTTTATGTTGCGCATATTCTGTGTTCCTCTGAATCTTGGAATGTTTTACATTATTCTAAGACCAAAATAAATTGCTCAGCACCTGAGCATCAAGCTACAGCCAAGCTCTTACCAATAGGAAAAAAGACAAAAGACAAAAAAACCCCAAAACCAACAAAACAAAAACCCACCAACAAAAAAACAACCAATCAAAAAAAACCCCAACAAAATAAAATCACCCACACCTTACATAGGTGGCAAAAGTTGCCAGCATCTGTGGTGACTCCCCTTACCCTGGCACCCTCGGCTTCCAGCAAAGGTAAATTGGCAGTCACTGGCATAGAAATGAGTTGGTTATAGGGTTATAGTAATAGACATCTCCGGCTGGTGCTCTGGGAGGGGTTAGGGGCTAGACAAGGTAGCCTTTTACTGCAACAGAAGCTGAAGCAGAGGGGTTTCCTAGCCCCTCCTCTAGGATCTCTGACTGGTCCCTTCCTAGGAAAACATGAAGAACCCATGTGTAAGCACTGGAAGATGCCTACAGGGGGACTGGAGAGAGAGCAGGTCACCACATGAGGCAGGGAGGTTACTCCATTGTCTGACAAGTCTCAGAGGGAAGTGGAAGTCTGATATCCCAGGGGGGAATAGGAGAAGGAAGCTCCTGCCCCCACCCCTGCTCTCCAAAACTCCATTTCTTTCTCCAAGCCTCTCAAAACCTCCTCTTCTTTCTCCTAGCTTACTCATCCACACACCTGTTTCATGTAGTCAGAGTTATCTAAAAGCACCATATTCCCTCTTTTCTTTTCCCATTACCCACCTGGAGCCCTCTTTGCAGATACTGAGCTTTCCCCACAGACCTGAATGTCTGTAGTTCGCTATGGCTGTAGCTACAACTTGGGTGAGAGCTGTACAATCACTGTCATTTCTCCATTAGGTGGTGGAGCGCACTTCTGCTAACGGAGCTTTCAGAGAATTCCTCTCTTCACATTTCACTCCAACTTCATCCTTTGGCTCATGATTTTCATGCAACCCGGGGGAGTGGAAGGGAAGAAATGTCTACTGTCCCACTGATTCTACAAAATACATTGCATTTAATGCCTTCCATTGCCCCAAGGCAGTTAGGTCAAGACTCAGCACTTGTCATTGTTCATGTTCCCTGAAATAACCATGCTTACACTGGCTGTATCTGAGCTGCACTCATGCCACCTCAGCTAGGAGTCAGGAGGGACCTTAGACAGGTATCCTCACCTAGGAGCTCAGAAGCTAGAGCCACATGGCCACTGGGAACTCAGTCCTGACATTATACACAATGGGAGAATGGAAGTTAGAGATCTTACTGTTAATTAACAGTGCTTAAAAAAACCATTTTTTAGAACTTCACCACCATGGGCCAACTTTTGCCTACCCATGTCCACTGCAGTGGATTTATTTTGATGGAATTGAATTGGATTGGACAGGGAGCAACAGATATAGTTCCCATTATGCAGCATCTGGTTTTATGCTTTTAATTTGTCAGTCTAACTTCCTTTGTCTTTCAATCACTTCCAATAAACATTCTTTAGTATTTTCATCATGTTTTTCCTATTAGATAAATGGATGTCATGGTTTTATATCTGCTATCCAATAGGGCCATGATCTGATTTATAATGAAAGACGAAATTATGTAATAACAGGCATTTTAGATAGGCTATAAAAATTTCTCTTTCCCACTGCTTAAAGATTGAAAGAATTTTTGTTTGTGAATGAAGATTGTAACTGAGCACAAATGAAGTGAATTAGTTTCAGAAAAACTAACGAGTCTAGAGAAGCTGGGACCAATCCTTTGTTAAATTATAAAACCATTCACTCTGATTTCATTTGTTAGAATGAGTATATTATAAAGATTTCTAAAGGTTTAAAATCAGTGAAAACCCTCAGCCTATCTTAGCATTTTGAATTTACTCTGTGATTTGACTTGTTTCTGTAGAGTATGACTCATTAATCCTCGTCTCTGCCTTCCGTCTCTATTTCCTTTCTCTCTCTTCCCCTTTGTCAATGAAGGCTTAACTTTTTTCCACAGCATTATTCAACATTTGAAGGAAGCTCTTAGTTTTGGCTTCTTTTTTTTTTTTTCCTCATCTCAAGTACTCCATTCTATAACTGGATGATTGTTCAAATACGTCTTAACATCTGTCTTGTCTCCTCGCATATTTTTCACTCTCCAGTGCACTATCAAGGAGATTCACACCTTTTTTTTTTTCTCTTGTAAGCTGCAGGAACCTCATTCTCAAGCTCATCACTGTTACCAGATGTCCTCATCTTTTCCTTCCCGTGTCCCTCCACCACTGCCACTGACAAGAGCAGAAACACTACAAGATGAGATCCTAGTCCACAAGGCTGAGAATAGCTTGCAAAGGTTTCAACCATCAGTCTCATAATTAAAGATATATGATGTCATAAAAAAAAAAAAAAAGCAGAGATCTAAAGCTAAAATTAGACATTTGATTCCTTCCTTGCAATGGAATAATTCTTCCTGGCAAAAGCAGAAGGCTGTTGAAAACCATTACCTGCTGGTGAATAAAAAGAGTTTAAATATGAAAGCCTTTCCCTTCTCAGCTGAACACGGGAATATCAAGGAAAATAGCAAGTGACCTGTTTCATCCCAGCGTTGTTATTCAGATCCATGTTTCTACTGTGGGAATATAGCAAACTCAAACTGAGCTCATGCTGGTCATTCAATGATTTGAATGGTTTTTGATAAGAAGGGTTTTTGATAAAAAGCTTATCCTATGGGTCAGAGAAGAAGAAGCTTAGATAAGAATACTGAGAACATGTTCTGCTGTGGCTTGAGAAGATGCAGTCCCTCCCATTGTTGAATGTTTTCTAAATGCAAGCCTAAAATAAGGATGAAATTCCCATCAAAATGTGCAGTCCCAAAACGCATGCTTCTGTGACTCCAGCTGGGAGTAAGGATACAAGCAGGGCTGTTTTCTCTTACTTTGTAGTCTCTGGATTGGAATACAGAAAGATGTTATGTTTGTCCAAAAAACAGCGGGTGTTAAGTCTTCAGTTTTCACAGCTAATATTAGACTTGAAACAGTAATCAAGAAAGCAAAGCTTGAACATTTGGGTTGATTCCGTGGAGAATAAATTAAATTTATTGTTTCTAAAAAAATGTCTGTGTCGCAAGGAAATAACTAATACATTGGAAAAAGAAATCAACTGAGAAATAGAAAGCAGAAGGAAATCCAAGAAAAACTTAGAGCTGTGACTATTTGTAAGGACATTAAAGTGTTCATCAGAATATTGAGATCATAAAATGTTTTTTATCTTTAAAGTAAAATAAGTTATCAAATGTTATGTGTGTATATATATATATATGAAATGTGTGTATATGGATACGCAGTGTGTTTGGCTTTTCAGAGAGCTATTATGTACGGATTTTCTACCAAGATGGGAGAATATGCTTAAACTCTTTTTGCATATTTAGCGCTTCTTTTTTCATCATAGAAGAGGTCCCCTAAAACAGTAAGAGCAAGATCTAATGCTTCCACGTGACTCTTAGAACCAGGATAGTAATATGAGTGGCTATAGGAAAAAAAATTCAAACAGGTGAATAGGCCAGGTATTTCAGGAACAAACAGAAATAAGAAAAATAAATCCACAACAGTTGTTCATATGAGATGGAGTTCTTTCTCAGGGCTGGATTTTTGAGCTCATGCTGATCTGATGTCACAAAAAAGGTTTGGACCCAAAAGCTATACCTAGATTGCTGAATGAAGCTTGCCTGAAGCTGCTCCCTGACATTAAGGCCAAGTGGCATTGAACAGCCTGTGTCCATACTATTAAACTCTCTTACCCTGTAAAATTGGGTGGCTGCAGCTACACTGCACTTGGGAGCCAACCCTGGCCTGAGATGACTTCTGAACTGTGCCTGAGAATCGTTTAGGAGAGCACTACTCGGTCAAAAGCAAGCCAAGGGGCATTTCAATAATTTAACAATATAAATAATCAAGTCCAGCGATGTGCCCTGGCACTGATTACTTTATTAGAGCAGACGCAGCTGACACAGCCGGCTGCTGATCCCTTAATAGCACAGAAAAAGCACAGATGGCCTTGGACCACTCTCCTCTTCAAGCAGGGGTGCTGTGAGCGTGTCGAAGCATATGCAGTGCTTCACTGGGGGCCAGAGGAAACCCGTTTGATTCAGAGCGAGCCAGGGCTCATGCTGGTAGCAAAGCTGATGCTTTCCAGAGCTGCTGCCTCCCTCCCCTGTGGTGCTGTGCAGGAAAACAAGCCACCTCTTACTCAGACCCAAGTCCATGGGGGGCTGGAAGATGCTGCTGTCGCCTGCTGGGGCCCTGGAGGAGGCACCAGGGTTGGCCATGGTAGCCAGGGTCTACGTACTGTGGCCAGGGTCAAGGCCCAAGGCTTGGAGGCAAAGCTCTCCACGTCTTCAGACCAAGTGTCCTCCTGATGGGGCCTACTCACTCCAGTGTAAATATTGAAGAAGGCAGCTCTGGTTTATGAAAACTTTTGGTTTATGAAAAGGTATAAATCCTCCACTGCTGAGAGCAGCTCAGCCCAGGCTTGGGAGGTGTGCCTCTCACCAGGGCTCAGCCTTTCAGAAGGAACAAGGTGCCCAGGTAGGCAATGGAATCCAGGGGAGCTGAGTCACCCAGGGACCACAGCACCCACTTCAGAGGATTGCCAAGGAGTGGGACCTTTGTGTATCACAACAAAAACCACAACCAAGTTACAGGAGGGGCTGCACTATGTACTGCCATTTACAATTCTTAGTGAATTTCTCAAAACTGGTGGCGTGTTTTGTTCCTGAGTAGTCCTGTAAGTGTTTGCATTTTTTAAAAAATGTCTCATTTTCAATAGAATAGTTTCACTACTGGACTACTCTGATCATTAATTTTTAAACAGAATGTCTGGACTTTTTGGAGGTCACTGGATAAAAAACCAACATTTTCTTTAAGAGTCTCATTTTAAGGATTGTAATGAATTAAACCACAAACATTTAAATTACAAAAAAAATTAAAAGAAACCCATGCAAGGCAGCCATGCATAGACTAGCTCCTGATGTGAGATTCCAAATGAAACTATTTTGTGTCTGTCCCTCTGTTTATGTCTGGAAGGAAGATGGGCATCTCTGAGGAATTCAATAGTCACTCCTTATTTGCCTCACAGCACTCTGTTGTGAAGCCTCCATGGATGAGACACATGCCATGGGCCTCAACTTCTTCTCACCCATCCAATTAAGACTGGTACTCCAAGTTCCTGGTTTCCCTCATTACTAGGTTCCAGCCTCACATCCATCACAGTCTGGATAGCTTGACTCAATCTTCCTGTTAGAAAACTCTGTCCTTCAGCAGTGTCTATTGTCAGCCACTAGCTGAGACAGGCAGCATGGATGCTGTGTTAGCCATGCACATGTGTTCAGAAGCCTGACTGAGAGATAGTGTATTCACCTTCTCCATGACACTCAGATTTATGTCAGTCAGATTTATGTCCTCTCTCTCTCTCCACACCACAGCCATTTTCCCATGCTAAGTATCCTCCTCTATCTAGTCATACAGAAGTTTCATACCTCTACCATGAAATGAGTTGTTCTAATTAACTTCCTGCACACCCTTGTGAGTGGGCCATCCAGCTGATATTCCTTGAAAAGAGGTCATGAATATGCCCTGTGCTTTCAGGTGGCACTGCACTTCTCTGCTACGTGAGCAGACTGTGGCACACCATGCAGCTTCCTTCTGCCTTTTAGAGGCATCTCATGGCCACCGTTGTATCAGGAGTCAGGAGTCCTCCCTACAAAGGCCCTGAAATCACCTGTCTCATGACAAATTAAACCTGCAGACAGTCTGACCTTATAGTGCATTTTGGATGCCAGGTGCTAGGTCTTAAGAGTATTCTGGGTTTCCAGGATTAGACCCCTTCCTAGAAGACCCCTTCCTAGAAGGATAACATATATAGAAATACAAAGTCACAGGATTGCAGGGGTGTTGACTCAAAAGCACATACGTGTTATTCCACGCACCTCCTACTTGAAGATGGACTTTCGTCAATACTCAGTCAGGTCATCTGTGGCTTTATCCAGCCCAGTGTTCAAAATCTCCAAAGATACATATCAAAAAAACAATCTGGGCACCTCTTCCAGCACTGCCCTGCCCTCCTGGTGGTTTGCAATTTTAGCTCATATTCATGCCAGAGTAAATAACCCATGATAAGGGCCCAGTCCTTTTTCAGCTGCAGCCAACATGATTCTGGTCAAATAATTTGGTTTAGCAAAAGATTTAGTAAAATATATCACATTATTTTTTTCAGAGGAGCCAATATGTTTGTAATCTCATGACAATCTAAACAGCATGTTACACAGATCATGAGTCTTTTCCTTTAGGAACTGTCTGTTTCCCTAACAGGAGCACAGCAACAATCACATACATAGTCAAAAAAGGTATTCCTTGCTTCACATGAAGAAACTTAGGCAACAGAAGTTTGTGTACCAGCCTTGGCATGGGTACCAAAAGCAGAGAGGCAAACATGAGTTAACAGTGAGATCCTGATGTTGTAGTATAAAAAGCAGCAGTTTCCATGTCAGCTGCCTAGCCATTATATTTTATTTCTGTCTTCTGCAAGGGTGTCGTGAAGAAACTCCTTTGGGTTGCCAACATCACATAAGTTGTCATTTTTCACTGAGGATAATGCAAAACAGCATGGCTTCTGAAGAGGAAAATAAATACCACAACAGTAATTTGTAACATTGGAAGGAAGGAAAAGTGCAAACATCCACATGCTCAAGATGTTCTCTGGAGCTCCAGGATGATATCCTGACACAGTTCCTGGGGATTCAATAGCCAGGACACCTGCATTCTCATGAGTCAAGAGGGTTGATTTCACCTAAGCAGTTAGCTTTCAGTTTGGGTCTGCACCTCTGAGAATGCACTGAAAGCCTCTGTCGGTTACACAGGATGACACTATGTTTTTAACCAAGCTCACTGACCATCCCAGCATAATCATGTTACTGTAATTCCTGAAAATCTCATACAACTGGCACAAGCCCTAGCAGTTAGGATGACTGTGGGTGAGAAGATAAAGAGCTGTAACAATTTTTATGTTAAATATCCATGACAATTTACTGTGAAAATTTGAATCTGGATGCGTAATGTCACTGAAAAATCAAAAGTAATGAATTTTTGACACAGCTAATCTTACAGTATTTACAGTATAAAAAGAGGAAGCAGTTCTTCAGAGGATTAGTCTGATCCCCCTCAGTGGCACCAGAACACAATTTTCATTAAAAAAGGCTATATCCCTGAATAAATTCAGGACCATAAACATGTAACTACATTCACTGAAAAAGAAACAGAAGAAGCTTTCTAATCAGATCATATTTCCAACACAGAGTAAGTGTCTCATAAACTGGAAAGGTAAACTCTATGAATTTCCTTCCTTCTAACTCAGTTTGCTTTCAGCAATTGTAGAAAATAAAATTATTGAAGAATAACATTTTTTTTTAAGCTCATAACATAAACAGTCTCTTGCTGCAAATGAATCTGAAAAGTGCAGCCCCTGCATTTTCCTCTCTATAGACAGGAATTATTTTGCTCCTGCTCTATTCACAATTAAAAATCCTGGTAGCCCTAGCAACTGGGCCACTGAATGTCTGAGGCAGGCCATATAAGGGTCTGAGAAATATCCCCAAAGCCCCGAGCAAAAAGAGTTTAAAAGTGAAGCATTCTTCTTCACTCCTTGACTACCTTCTTCTTGTTGCTGAGGAAAGAGGCAAGTCTCTTAATTCCCAATATGATATCTCTGTATATTAGCTTGTTAGAATAAAGGCTAAATTCAAAACTAAATCACTTGAGTAGAAATTCAGTACCTAATTTACTGTAATATTAGGCCCCTGGCTCCTATTCTCTTCAGTTCATAAATGCAGATTGGCTAGAGGGACTGCAAAACACAAAGCAATAACATAAAATAAACTATTAAAGCAAAGGACACCATGTTCCTTTGATTCTCACACCCACCCACACACATACGCCCACACATACGCAAAAGCTCCTCAGGAGTAAGAATTCTGAAATGTGAAAAGTCCAGTAAACACAGCTGTAAAATAGACTTAGTATTTTTTAATGTACGTGTCCTGTGTCATTAAACAGCTTTCCCAGAAAAAAGGCCATGACATAGACATGCCTTTTTTTGCCGCTGGAGAAGTAATTGCTTTTTCAATAGAAGTCATTTCAAGCTACTTGCTATACATTGAGTGACAGACCGGACAAGTAATTGTGTGTCCCCACAACAAATTAGAAAGGTAGCAAAGCAATGGAGTAAACCACAAGACAGTCCTCATCCCTTCAAGTTATTGCACAGAGAGCATTAAAAACAATACAATGTCTGGCTATTGATTCCCAGGTGAAACATATTTCATTCCAAATTCTTTTGCAACAGTTCATGTCTACATTGTTTTTAAGAAGATTGCAAATGTCTAGAAACTTACTCAAGAAAGTTGTTAAGGTTTGGTTTTACAGAGATCCCTTTAAAAAATTACACTGTTTTTCTGTTTGGAAAAAATACTTTGATTATGCCAGAGGTCTGATTTGCCCTTCAAAGTTTTTCTGCCTTACAGTAGCCCAATGCCCAGGCATCCAAATTCACCAAACCCTCAGCTCAGGCTGGTAAAGATACTCCTGGATAGTACTTGTCTCCTCATAGCACATTCCAGTGATACCATGCCCATGTATCCACAGGAAATTGTCTACACCAGCAATAAATGGCTTCCAGCACTACAATGATTCTTCACGTTTTTTTAATTTTTAAATACAATCTCAGCTGCCTAGAAGCTGTATCTTCACCCTCCTCTTTAAAGCGTCTGGTGTTTTCAGGCAACTCTCCTGCTATCCCACCTGTGCAAGCATGTGGCTATGTTTCCATCTGGAGCTCATGCTGTAGCACTAACTTGCCTTCAAGCCACAGCTCCTCTCTCCAAAAAGAGTTGCCTTGTATGATCTGCAAAGAGAGAGGGTAGATAGTCCCAGCTACATCATTCACACAAGACTAAAGACATGTATTTGTAGATGGGAAGCAAAACAAAGCTTTTGGGACCTGGAAATCTTGAGCAGTTCTGAATAGGAGATCACAGGCTGCAGTACTCCTACTAAAAGGCAGACATAAAAAGGGTAAATCTGGAGCTGTCACCTCCATATTGGATGCTACAGTGCATAGCTGGATTCAGTGTTGAGCTCAGATTGCACCAATCCCCACATTTCACAGAAAATGCTTTAGAGTACTGAGGGAAAGAGCTGAGGAAGGACAGATAACACCAGTTTATTCAAAAGCATGCAGCCTCTCCCAAGGATTCTCTGATGTCTGGCTAAAGCTGATTCAGCCTGCTGAGGAAGGAAAAAGGAGTTAAAGTTGGTTTATTATTGTGTACTCCAGTTTACTTTCCTTCCCCATCCATGTCTTCTTTCCCAAAAGAGCCAAGTACCTGAGGACAGAAAAAGGGCAGATCCTTCTGAAGAAGCCAGTTTCTTTTCACAATATGCATCAATTGACAATCATAACCACACAAACCAGAAAAGGTTAATATTGAAAACATGCAAAAACCACTTCCAAGTGCATGATTTTACAGGACAGGCAAACAGAACTTTTTACAGCATAAATCAAAGCAATGAAAACAGAAAAGGGAACATGCTGAAACCCATACTTCGGTACTTAGATAAAAAAGGTATAAAATTTAAAGAAAGCTTTGCAAGCAATTCACTGTTTGTTCAGATTCCATGATTTTCATAAATAAAATGACAAATATGTAAGGTAAACATCCACATGCAGTATGTCAGTTTTCACATCTGCAAATCCAAGTCCAAAATAAATCACTTGCCTTCTGTGCTTGGATTCAAAATTAGAAATAAGTAGAAATGGTTCACTTTTGGCTCAAGGGATGGGGTTTGAATTGGCTTGCTGATCTATAAAGCAGCAATAAGCTTTCTGTTTGTAGAATATAATTTTAAATTTGGCACTTATTCTCCCTGCAGTCCTCTGGCACAATGGCATCTATTCAGACCTCCTGCTTTAGTTGCCTAACACAAATGCTGAACATCTCAAAACCGGATGTCTGGTCACAGCAGGTATCAATAATAAAATAATTCAGAGTACCCAGTTTAGGGCTACTTAGCCTGTGGAAAGAGCCAGGCTTCAAAGAAGGCCCCTGTAGAATGATTCAAAGCACTAAAGGAGGTGCCAACATGCCCCTGCTGCCTGTAAGCCCCTTAACAGTGAAGAAATAATCCTGAAAGTTTCCTGCTAGCACATAGCTGAATAGACAATTGTCCAGAGGAGAGGAGAAGGTGGACTCCCAGTAGGTGTACTCTGAATATTTTCCATTAAATGTGTGTGTCTGCATCACTTCGGATCGATGACACCTCTCCTGTGGATGCCACATCACTGAGGTACCCCCTTCTCATGCTGCCCCAGCAAGCAAATCCTCAACTCTGAATGAGAGAGACCTGCTGCTTTCCAGCCCCAAACTCAGGGTCAGGGGGATGCTGGGCCCTTCACCTTCTTTGCCCAATGATGTGTTATTTGCTGCCGCCTTAGTGTTCATCTAGCATAGCTCATCTTTGCTCAACTTCACATACCAAGGCAGCACAGTAGATACAGTGGCTACAGATCCCTGAGCAATTCCCTATTGTCCAGCCTCCAGCTGCAAACCAAGAACTGATGCACCACTGGCATCACAGTGAAAGTTGTTTTTTATATATCCTAAAGATATGCATGTGCTTATTTATACAAACACCATAAAATATGAATACGCATATGCTATATATTTATATAATGTATAATATATAGCTTAAACTATAATATATAGCTTAATCTTAAATATATAGCTGTTGAGGATTTATGAGCAAGGAATGGACATGTGCGCAATCCGGCCTATTTAGCAGAAGAAGCCTAAGCCTCAGTCAAGGACACTCAGAGGCGAAAAGAAGGGAGTAAGTGAACGGAGCAGGCAACTCCCGAATGCTGAGAAGCACATGAGAGGTAAGAGACCACTGTACGCTGCATACCACCGCTGTACGCTGCTGTACGCCGTTATACGCTTTCTGCTTGCTTGCTGCAGAATAACCACTTAAGAGTGAGCTTACATTAATTAGCCAATGATAATGTTACAAGAAGCATAAACATAGAGGAGATGATTATATAAACAGCACCCTGGAGCTAATAAAGTGGCATTCACCTGATCATATTGGTCTGCGTGTGATTGTCTGACATGTTCCCCCACATATAGCTTACATCACATGTGTTTCAAACAACTACAGTTATTATATTTATTTATGCATTCTATATAAGTAATATATATAAACTGAGATCTTATTAAAAAAAAAATAAAACTCAGAGGTTTCTTCAAGTCTTTCTGGGCTGCATTTTTTAAAGCTGCTGCAAGAAAACCTTTAATCCCAGAATGGGATGGACAAATATAATAAAAGTGTTCAACAAAATCCAGTGTTGCAGTGACAATCTCATCAAGAGCTAGAATGATATAAGGCAATCAGCTAAACTGAACCTCTACTCCCTCTGCTTCCATTTCTAAGCACGAATAAATGTATCATGAATGTAGAACAAACATAACTCTTGCAGCATCTCCAATCCCGTCTCCCAAGTTTCTAAATGAATTATTTCATTTCGTGACTTAGTTTTCCCAGCACCATTAGTCTAAACCAGTGCAATATAGTGGCATTGTATAGGCATTAAAATATTGTAAAATGTACAAATAAATTACATTCATAGTTACAGCAAGTCATATTGAAGCTCAGCTGGTCTGCCAAATAATAACCTGTAAATATATCAGGATGAATTTTACTTGGTTAGTATAGACAAGTATAGAACAATTTAAATGGAGTCAGTGAATACTCTGATACCATCGCAAGCAAGTAGAGAACGTGGATTACCACCTAATACTATTAAGAAAGCTTTGGCGGTATTTTGCCCACTAGATGAAGTCTCAAACATTTTTCAGGTTGTCATCAGTGTGCCAGAAGAAGACTGTGAGAGACACAGCCCTTTTCCTCAAAAGCAACAGTAAAATGGGACCTTATATCCTCTGACCTGTGTCAGTCCTTACAGGCACCCCTGGAGTCATCCCACTGCATCTTTTCTAGAACTTGACTTCCTCATGTTTATTTTTTCCCATGAAATAGCACTTTATTCCCTTGAGAAATTGTTTGTCTACAGAAAAAATATCAGAACATCTGGAGAAGTATTAGGAAGTATTTTGTGGGATTTTATGTTTTTTAACCACAGGTTATTTTCTGTCCCAGGATGCTGCCTGCTTGGACTCAGCCTTATCAGCAAGTAAAAAAAACCCAAATGCCCAGATGTCATAAATGTCTGGTTGTCAAGTATAGACATCCCACAGATCATTTGTGGACTCAATGTCTTCTAGGCACCATAAATAAATCTCATTGTACTAAGGGCAGTAACCAGAGGTCATGAAGAAAGCTTTGGATAATACAAAATATGTTTGTGCAGCATGAGCTGCTTTACCCTCAAAAACTAATAAGTGTACCATCGAGAAAAGGCTACAGCTTATAAAATCACACAATTCAAATTACAGAGCTTGTAAAAAGAGAAAATTATCTTTGAACTCTCAGATGACTGACATTCAGTAATTATTCCTGCATCATTTACACGGTACCACAGAAGTCCAAAGTAGCATACAATAGCTAAACTGAGGTAAGATGAAGAGCTGCTCATTACATAGAGTCAGTTGAAATGCACAGCTCATACTCCAAGTTATAAAAAACAGTAGGCCGTATTCTGGCTGTAGATTTTGATCGTGCTTATTTGCCTTCTCAGCCATGCCAACCTAAGGCATGCGTCCCCCTGTCATTGGGGTCACCTCATTGATACATATTTTGTGCCGAGATGCATATACCTAAGTGTCAGTATCCTGTGCCTACAATCTTTGCTTGCTCACAAGTCACCACCAAGTCCTCCAATTCCTCCATCTCATGGCTGCCTTTCATCAAATCTTTTAATGACTTTATCGTACAAAAGCATTGCCCAGACTAAGATTAATATTCAATACCACAGAGGTTTGAAATTTGATTGTTCTGAGAATTCCTCCAGCATTGCAGCCCCTTAGACCAATAACAGACGCTCTCTGTTACACCCCCTCCCTCCCCAAAGGGGAAGAGAAAGGGAATAAGGGAGAGAGACTTTGTGATTAGAAAAGGAAACTAGAATGAGAATGAAAATCATAATAATAAAAATAGAGTATGTACAATATATACAAAACCAGTATCAGACCCAACCCCCTGATGGTAATGACATCACCGTCACCACTGGTGCTGTGCAGCAGGCACCGGGGGGGTCCCAGACCGGGCCCCGCAGCAGACGGGAGCTGTGTCCAGGAGCTGGATTCTGGAACTGGATTCAGGAACACACAGATTTGGAGCAAAGGCAGAATGGACAGAGTCCTCCTGGGATGCTCCGAGGAAGGAACCTAAAGAGGACCTGAGCCAAGCCAAGCAAAGCTGGCAAAGCAGGCCAAGACGGGAGAAGAGCCTGGGAATCCCCAGAGAGAGAGCGAGTGAGCAAGCAAGAAAGCTATAGACCCTCCAGGTCCCTCAGCTTTATACCGAATATGACACACATGGGCTGGATACCTCGTTGGTCAGTTGGGGGTCACCTGTCCTGTCCGCTCCTCCCTGCAGGGGCAGCCTTCTACTTTCTGCACCCCCCAATGTGGCACACAAGATCCAGCAGTGGCCTTGGTCTGCACACCAGTCCTTGGTAGTGACTCTGACCACGGGGTGTTATCCCTGCCAGCAGCAGACACTGCTGTGCAAACAGGCTGCTGACTTCAGACAGTGCAGGGAGTCAGAAGAACTGAGCTGAAAAATGAAATCACTGAACAGAACCAGCTCTGTTTCTCACCCAAACCAGGACAGCCACTGTCCCATATTAATGTAGAAGTTACTGTGTCTTGAATAGGTTTGTGCCTTCCCAGAACAATGTCAGATTAGAGCTTAACACTTCTGTGTCGCCCAGCTTCTTGTCACGTGCTTATTTTTTTTCAAAACTAATTCCAGCTGTACCTAGTACATACTAATGAGTCCAAGCTGCTTCTGCTTACATACTGGGAGTTTCCTAAGGCTTATGTTACAGGTTGGAAAGTCTACTGTGTATTCTGTTTAAAAGAAAGAATGAAAAAAAGCAGAGATGAAAATTAAGTCCTTAAGTAAAAAGATAAAAATAAGATTCCCCATCCCTCCAATTAAGAGCTTGCTTATTCAGGCCTCCTGCATTGCCAGCAGACTACATACTAATAAAAACCAATTTTGGATTATTTAGAATTGAGCAAAAATGCTGTGAGTTTGGAGAACCAGCATGAAAATCACTGGCATAATGACAAGCTCCAGCAGTAAGAAAATTAAATTACATCATTACACAGAAACATAAGCACTGATGGAATTCCAAAGCTTTAATGAGGCCAGTATGGAGTTCATGACCCTCTATGAAAAATGTGTTTAACAATGATGGGCTGGGCCATTGAGTGCCATTATTTATTTAAAGTCCTAAAAGGGAGTATGTCTTGCACTCTGGATGAGTTTAATCAGCAACAAAAAATGATAGCCCGAATAAAAGACATGTCTCTGCCTCTTCCAACCGCCTCTTTATAGCACCAAAGAAGAAAAGGAAAATATGAGTTTCGTAGTATTCTCAAAAACTGAGAACCGGGCAACTGCCTGTGAACGAAGTGTTGAGTTCAGCTCCATCCATGGGTCATGGCAATGTTTTAAGGGATGCAGAAGAAGGATTTCTTACTTCAACAATCAAAGAAGTTATCAAAGTAGAAAGAGAACAGGTAAAATGGGGTCAGGGTGTACAAGAGAGTGTCATGTATTTGGGAAAGGAAACAGGGCAGAAAGCTTCTGAGTTTAGCAGTAAAGCATGACAAAATAAATCCACCATATAACTGATGATGCATTTAATGTTAGATGAAAATCAGAAAGGTTATGCCAATACTTGTAAATCAAACAGTACCAAGGTGTGTTTCAGACTCAACACTGCTAGGGTCCCTTCTTTACACCATTAAATTGTCAGTGAACCCTGGCCACGTTCAGAACCATTTCAGACAACACAATGCAAAAATTTCCAGTTATGGTTCAAAAGTTAGCACAGATAGGCAGTTGCCATGCAGTAGCTTGTATTACAGAGAAAGATGGTTTAGCAGTGTGGATGCAGGGTGTCCCATGTCATTCAGCAACAACACTGGGCAGCACTCCCAAGCAGATTCAATTAATTAATGTAGATATAGCTAGAAGGTCCATCACTATTGCTCCAGTCATAGGAGTTGTACCTGGCATCATTTCTGCTCCTGAAGGGAGAGAGCAGGAGAGGATAAATTTTGGCCCAAGTGACTGCTTGAGAAATGATGGATACTGGCTTTAGTTGCAGCGCCCAAATTGTTGAGTTCTGGGAGGATGGTCGGAGCTTTTATGAGAAATGAAATCAAATCTGGAAAAAAAAAAAAATCTCAGCTGTACGTGTCATGAGATTATTTGCATGGTCATCTTTATTTCATTCGGCTTACTTGGATTTCAGATCAGCTCTTGAGAACACAAAGTACTCTGGACTCCATATGAAGTCCTCAAGTCAAAAATAGGATACATTTGAACTTGATCTTTAAGGAGTATACAAAATCAAATCCAACACCAAGAAGAAGAATCACTTCAGTACTCATGGGAGAAGTGAAACGCTATTAAATGCACAGCAGGTAAACACGGCTCCTCCCATTCTCTCTCAAATTGCATTTTAGAGAAACATTTTATTAAGGTTAATACTACTCTTCAAGTAGTTGTGGGGAGCTTGGGAGAAAATAATCCCGGGTTTTCAAAAAATTGTGCTTTGCAGCCTTCAAGAGGATGTTTTTTGATTTTTGAGGAAGAAGGGTAGTGTCTCCACCTACCCCTCTTCCACAGGCAACCAGGACCTTTGGCTGAGCATTTACTGAACAGGTACACGTTACTTCTATTGACATTTCCTATGCTAAATAAGCCTTTCTTCAGCTGTTTAAAATTCACCATGTAATAGTGTTTGTAGAAAGGTGCTAAACAAAGAGAAGGATAAAAAAAAGAGAGAAAAATGCTTCAGGCAAAGTTTCCCATCATCATCTTCTTACTGTAATTATCACCACAAAGCATAGCAAAAATGTTCCAAAGCAAAATGATTTATCTAGCATGGCAAACTAATAAAGGTCAGATTCTCATTTTCTGGTATGCATCCGTATTAGTAAGAAGAAAGTCAGCTTCTCAATATTTTACACCCCTCTCATAGCATAAATGACAACATATGATTCAAAAGAGTGGGGGCCTGATACATTTGAGGACATTAACCTTATTCCCTCAGAGCCCCTGATCTTGCCTGTTTTCAATGTTCTCACTTCCAAGTAAACATTCAGCTGTGCTGTTTTCATCAGCATCTCTGCTCTCAAGTGCCTCCATGCCGTGGGGCACAGTTTGCAGTCAAGACAGTTTGCTCAGGAGGATGCTGTATATTGTGCTGACCGTGGCCTCTCCCTCTTTAAAGAGCAGAGAGAAACATCTGTGGAATAAGCCTGATTTTCTGAGGAGCTGGAAGTTATTACTAAGAGAAAGTCAAGAACAGAGAAAAAAGTAGGATAGGTCCAGGAGGGGACATTGGAGAAAACCAAGCTCTAAATTGCTGCACTTTTTATAGTTGTAGCAGGATTGCCATTTAAATGCTGATGTTTGCCAAAGTAAATCAAATATTTATTAAGGAAAACTCCTGCTTTGGTGGAAAACTGGAGCTATTCAGAAATGATTACATGCTTACCTGTAGCAAATAGAGATTTTTTTTTTCAATAATCACCCATTATAGACAAAAGTTAAAACCAGAGCTTGACACAGCACAGTCAGAGCAATTACTCTTTGCTGCAACATTTGGAAATAACCCAAGGTTTCCAGCATTTAATAGGTAATGTAGTTCAGCTTCCCACTTGTACTTCTAAATGAGTCACAGACACTGCTGTAGGTAATGCCAGTTAAACAGGTTGTGTTGCACAGTATTCTGAGGGGGGTGATTTCTGCTTTGTCTTAATGCTCTAGAGAAGATTATCTTGCAACTGTTTTCTGCAGTGCCTGATTATACCTGACTGAAATATCAGAAAAATAACAAACCAAACCAACAGTATTTCTTTGCCAGGAGTCATAATCATCTAAAATATTCTAATTGCTGTGGGTTTTTTATCCACAAAAAGGAACTATGCCATTTTAGTTTGAATGGCTTTCCCAGAAAACAAAACCAAACAAAAAGCAACACCAAAACCAAACCAAACCAAACCAACCAACCAAAAAAACCCAAAAATTTCTCTGAGAGAAATTCCCAGTGTTTGTTTGCTTTCAAACAGCCATACTTTATCAATTCTGCCCCAGCAATACCTCTTCTGCAGACAAATGTTTTAGAAACCAGAAGGCAGAATACAGAGAAAATTAAATTACAATTGCGTAAATGTCTTTTACTCATTACCCAGACTGAAAGCTGTTCCCCCAGATATTCTGTGAAGCTTTTCCCTCAGACACTTAGCTGCAGAATCACCTTAAGGTTTTTGTCTGTTTGTGAGAGTCACCATATTTGACATAGGAACACCCATTGATGCACATCTTAGAAAAGGTTCAGGTCAAGAGTGTTTAATCACTGTGGATATGTATCACACATTTTTCAAACACTTGAACAGCAGTTTAAATGAAATAAGAATTTGGAAAATAAATAATTTTCTACAGCTATTCTTCTCTAATGTCATTTTTTGTAGTTCCCCATTTCAGCTTATTTGTTATGTTATGGAGCATGATCATGAAAGCTCAGTTGTTCATGGTCAAGGAAACATCTGTGAATAGCTGCACATTTTATGGCTATTCTTATTGTAGTGTCATACAATAATTTGTGTGAAATCCTATCAGAGTTGAAAATTTTCTCCTGGCAATGTGAATTGACAAATATTTTGTCTTTGACCTATAATAGCCTACATAAGGACTGGACATTATGGCACATTTTAAAAAGTACAAAGAGTGGTGAGATGACCAGTCTAAAGAAATTAAACCACTGCAGAAGTTCAGTTGTTGGCAAAATGTGTAACAATAAAAGATGTTATGAAAACTATAATGCTATTATCTCTATAATTATAGCAACAGCATTAAGTAGCTGACATCTGTATTTCCTATGTTATCCGATCAGCATCCCTTTCCTTTTTTCTTGCATTACCTCGTCCAACCTCCTGCTTCCTCACGCTTTAGAAATATGGTTACCTTTATTCAGCCTTGCACTCCTACCCCTCCAAACTGAAGACTCTCCTAGACCTCCCAAAAGTATTAACTGTCATCTCTTGTTTTTTACTCAAACAAATCCTTGCAGCCCAAGCTGTGCCAGCCCTGTCCATCCCAGCTCTCTGCATTTCAGTCAGGATTGCAGCCTCCCAGAGTTGTTCCTGGCACTTTGTTTTGACCAGACCTCAATATCTTCTCAGTCGTTAGCCATCTCCTTCCACACCTACCCAGACCACCCCAAAACCCACTCTTTTCCAGCTATCCCTAGGGCTTATCTCTTCCTGCTCCCACTTCAGGTGCCCCACCAGTTACACCAACATTCCCCAACAGAACTGTACAACCCTGCCACCACAACCACCCTATAGCCACGCTGCCTCTCACCATCCCTGCCTTACCCTTGCACTGCTGGGGCTGTCCATTCTCACACGATTTGAACATTTTAAATAAAAGTGGTATTCACAATTATTTTAATATGTTTTATTATTTAATATACTTTATATTATTATCTTTCAAGCTCTGTTATCAAAATTCCTGAAGCAGCAGAGAGAAACTATCAAGAAAAAAAATTCTGGCCATGCACCAGCACAGCCCAGCTGGTATTGTGCTCCTTTTATTTTCCCTGTTTAATGAAGGTTGATGGAATGTGGCCCAGTTGTATACACATGAAAACTGTATCTCATTAGTTGATAACCCTTATAAATGTGTCAAAGTCTATAACTTGTATTAATGTGCTAAGGAAAGACTTCTATAATCATTACAAGATAATGAAGACATTGTGATCTGAGTTAAATCTATTCTAGGAAGAAAAATGAGCCAAAAAATTAATCTAAACTAAAAAATTTGAAAGCTATGTGTCTAGAGAGTTTGAAAAATGTAATATCCTACGATCTATGTCCAGACAATCTAACACAATGAATTTTGAATAGTATTTAGATGCCAAGGAAAGCCAGAGCACTCTACTTCAAAATGAAAAATACCAAACTGCAGATTTCTGTAAATTCTAGAGTGACGAGAATAGTAATGAGATAAATGAGGTAAAATGAATGAAAGGGGAAGAAATTAATTTCTTAGATCTTTATGATACAAAGATCTGCATGCAGTTTTTCTTTTGAATGCTGGTTTTACCAGCATTTTCCTGGGACTTGCACACTTCTTATTTTTTCTTTTGGCTCCTCAACCACAACTGTTCTGATAGTTTACTTTCTCTGAATTCCTGAAGTATATGTCTGAAGCTTAAGGAATTCTGTGAAGATGTCAGTGTATGTTGTACAGCACTTTTTCACTTAGAAAGGCATGCCACAATAAACACTCTGGGAAGAACATGCCTATAGGGAAGTCAGAGCAGCATCCTAGAAGTCTTTTGCCTTTGGAACTCACTTTTGGGGGTGAGGGACCCTGACCATAGAAGATGGACTAGCAGAAGAACTGTCTTACTTGGAACAGCCTCACAAAACAAGACACAAGTTTCCATTGGCCACTTTCAAATCCCACCGTTTCCCGAAACAATGGTGAGGGCGTCTCAGAAGGCAGCAAAAAGCACTGTGAAAGCATCATGACTGTCCACCTCCAAGCTGGATTGATGATCAGGAAAAGGTAGCAGCCCTATGCATTATCACTGCTTAGGATAGTCCATGTTGTATGACCATCACTACCCCATCTTCACTGCAGCTTCACCCATCCTTGGTAGGAGCATGAAGGTGAATCAAAATGGCAGTCTTTCTTCTAGCTAACAAAGTGATTCCAGGTGCCCTTAGGCTACACAACCCCTGAAACACTTGGATACAAAGTTAATGAAAGTGTGTAGTGCAGACTGTATTCTGCTAATAATCCCCAGGCCTGGCACAGGACCGATCCATAAAAAATTATTTATGTCCAAGCAAACAACTGTGTGTGGTAGAACAAACTCTTCTAAAGATCACCCCATTCTCAAATAACTCAGACCTTGGCACACAGTGTAGATCTCAGTGCCACATGCACCAATAGTTGCTATCTCCTTCTGCTGCCCTGCAAATATGCTGTCATACTGCTGCCTTTTCCTCCTCTAATGCTCACACTTGCAAGTAAACCTCTTCTTGCTGCCTCCTGCCTCCTTTTGGGCTCACCCAACACCTTGTAAAGCAGTGAGAGTGTTTCCACTGACATAAATGGGGTAAGCTTGGAGTAACTGCAGCTGCAAAGGTGGCTACCTTACCTGAGGACTAACACAGTACTGCAAAGACACTATGGAAACGATAATGAACTTAGATGAGGACAACTTGGCCTTATTGTTCACACTAACAACAGGTCACAGCCTTTCTGAAAAAGGAGAAAAAGTAGAAAGATGGTTGCATTAATTCACAAAAATATCTTCTGAAAATGTGACACTATTAAACCAAGAGTAATAAAATAAGCCTTGGTAAATTTATACAAGCTAAGCCAGACAGAAGGATTCTGAGAAGGATTTTCAGTGTTTGTATTCTCATAAATTAATTGTTATTTCCTAGGAATAGTATTCTAAGTCTAACAAAATAAAATCTCAGCTAAGGAGTTTTACAGTGCCCTCATAAACCTGTAAAGCAATAATGCAAACATACAGGCTTTTTTTTTTTTTTTTTTTTCTGTGTGTGTGTGTTAAATGTATCACATAATGCTGATGTGTAGAGTGGAATGATGATCTCAGGAATAAATCTCCTGAACCACCTCTGGATCTACCCACTTATGTCGTATTGTATCCATTACAGCAGCATTTGAACACCTACCAACTACTTACAATACAAGTAACAGACTTTGTCTCCTTTCACACATTAGGATTGCACTCATATTTGTTCCTATGCTAGCAGATTAGTTGGTTTGTCTATCTGGTGTCTGTATCACAGCTTGTTGGGTGTCTCTAAGTACAACACAGTAAGCATAATAAGAAATAACAGAAGTGAAGTAATATCTGGTTCGTCTGGTAATATCATGTGTATATACAGGCCTGGAAAATTCAATGTGTAAATATTGCATTTGCTTTTGAAGGTAAGTATTATTTATCACACTAGCATTTCTCTCATTTTGTAGAGGCAGATTATCATCTCTGCTCCTGAAGATTTCTTGTCACACTGATTCAACCCTATGTGCATCTTCTTTTAAGATAAACCCTCTATGAAATACCAGTGGTGAGATTTTTATTTTCACAGTCATTTAATAAAAAGTACTTTATTATTCATTCTAGAGGAGTCTCTCTGGAGATAGAAAGCTCTCTTTTAACAGGGAAGTGCTTTGGCTGCAAAGCATAGGATACCAACCTGGGAAGATAAAACTCACAAAGAACTTTTAAATTAACAGAGAATGGATAAACGATTCAGAATTAATTATTTGGGAATGAATGACACCTCAATGTATCATCAAATATTTGCAAAGGCAGTACATGCAGTCGTGTGCCTTTTTTGGTCTTTATAGGGTCACTGCTGAACACTGGCCCAATCCATTAGAGTATGACTGAAATAGTCAGCTCCTTAGTCCTTCATTGACTTCTTCACAAAAATGGTACGAAGGATGATGTCAGCAATAAACTAAATGCTCAGTTTCTTCAGGGATAAAAGAATCAGGAATTTCAAAGCTTGTGCCTATTATTTCAGATGTTTATGCAATGATTTGTGGAATCTCTGTATGTAAAATTTTAAAACAGCTTGATATTGTGAATTATACAGAATAACAGAATGGTAAGGGTTGGAAGGGACCTCTGGAGATCATTTAGTCCAGCCTCCATACTAAAGCAGGTTCTCCTGAAGCGGGTTGCACAGGATTGCATCCAGGCAAGTTCTTTGAATACCTCCAGAAGAGACTCCACAACCTCTCTGGGCAGCCTGTTCCAGTGCTCCATCACCCTCAAAGTAGTTTTTCCTCATGTTCAGATGGAACTTTCTGTGTTCCAGTTTGTGTCCATTGCCCCTTGTCTTGTCACAGGGCACCACTGAAAAGAGTCTGGCCCCATTCTCTTGACACCCACCCTTTAGATACTTAGAAGCATTACTAAGATTCCTTGTGTTTTGACAAGAATTCCCTGTGTTTAATTTGTGAAGACTGCAATTTTCCTTCATACACGCAGTTTGTCTTCAATCTCTGCTGGTTATTTTATCTCCTCACTCTTATTTTGTACTGAAATTCCCAAGGATGGTTAATTCAGGGCTAACAGCTGAGCATTGATGCCATCTTTCTGCCAGCATGTGTCACATAACCTGCTATGAAGACGTTCAGCAGCTATTCACTGCTAACTTTCTCACTTGTATACTCAGACGTGCAGCATCTTTAGAGCATTTACAAGCTCTTTTGCCATGGTCATTATGTGCAATGTCACACACGTGACTTCTGGCCATGTGGTGAGACTGTGCATTATGTCTCCTAAGACTTCATATACATATCTCAGACCACAGCAAGAAGGCCCTGAGCATATCAGCTGCAATACATTCATTTCATCCCCAGTCTCATGATGCAAAAGTCCATTGCATCTTCAGGAGGAAGAACGGCAGGGAAGAGGCTGTGAGCTCCCAGAATAATTCATCCAGAACACTTCAGCCTGTTTCCTCATCTCCAGGACACCCCCAGGAAAGGAATCATCATCAAGTCCACAGACTGGATGAACTCTTCTAGTCAGTATTTTTTTTTCATCCTCTGTGCACATGGAAATTTCATGGGACAAAATGTTCCTTATCACAATGACCAACTGTTTTCCTAAACCTGAATCTCAGTAGAGAAGTAACCAAGCAGGGGATTATCAAGGAGGGACCTGGATCCTCTGAGAAGGTGGAGAAAAGGCTTAATTGACACGAAGAACTTTAGTCTAAGTAGACAAGCAGAAGTGAGTCCAGGAGAGGAGGCAGAAAGCTAGCTACATACCAGAGCAGAGACCCTATAAGGAGAGGAGATATTGTTGCTCTAGAAGGAGGATTCTGGGCACTCCAAACCCAAGGACAGTTCCAGAGCAAAGCAAAAACTGGAGTACGGGTATACATGAAGATGCTCTGGTTCTGATTTCTTGTGCAAGCTAATGTAAAGAACTACAGTTTTCTGGAATGCTTACCAAAACTGCATCCCCACACAGCCAGAGCTCTGAGAAAGAGGGAGCAACTGCATGTGAGGGACACCAAGTGATCACCATTGCTCATCACTAGTTCAGGTTTCTAGGCATTGAAGCCCTGTTTCTGAGAGAGATTCCCATGTTTCGCATAAAAAGTTTATCGAAGAGACCAAGGAAACAACACTAGAATTATTAAAGTGGCAGAAAGCTTAGAAGTACATAGGATCGACCAGAGCCTACCCAGCAGTATGACACGTACCCAGCTTTAAAAAGCTTGGTTCTAAGTTCACACTTTTGCATCCTTCAGGATTCTCAGAATTTAGCTGGTTCTTCAAGACAGGATGTCTCTGTCAAATTCAGCACAGGTAATGAGACACAGAAGCAGCAGTTAATGAATTCTGGAAGGAAAATGTTTGCTTTCAATGTAACAAAACCAGTTTCTGCACAAAGACTTTTTGTTTCGATTGACCAAAAATATTTTGAGAGTTTCCAACACTGTTCTATATAAATGGTTGACACGTCCTGAGGTTCTCATTCAACCTTTATTCAGTTTGAACCCAGGACTGAGGAGAGAAATTAAGTGAAATCATCAGGATTTGATGCTCAGTGGGAACTTGCATCTCCCAAATCATCAGAATCCGCATGTTGCATGTAGGCCACTCCTTTGGGCTTGGATGCAGCTAGGCTCTCTGGGACAAATTATTTTCTGATTTGGAAATTTTTGGTGGAGGAAATCTGAGGGATATACCTATTTGTACAGAATTTCTGGACTGCTCATGTGATAAAGCTCCCAAGGTTTTGTTGTCTGTGCATAACCCAGCTCAACAGCACATGTTCAGCCAGCTTTAGAACTAGATGGGGCTACTGAATAAGGAGTCTATTTGCAATAGAAAAAAAAACCTCATATGTCCAAGCTGCCTTGGTTTTTCTATCCCCATAAAGAGTGGCTCCAGCCTTTCTCAATAGCAAAGGCCTTGCTTCATATTTAGCACACAAGGTCTAACCACATAATTCTGACATTTCCAGGACTCAGACTTCACCTCTCTGGCCTACAAACAGAAACCAGCTTCCCATGAATCATCAACAGTCAAATCCCATGGACCAGAGATGAGAATAAACTGAAGGCAAGGGTGACAGGATTCATCTTCCTCAGCCCTCACACATTTTCTTGAGGAAAGTTGTTTTCCTTCTTATGCCCCCATTGCTATGGGGAACCCACTGTGGTGGGTTCCCAGGTACTTCTGCACAAGGAAAAACTATGCTGAAAGCAATAGCAAATGTTCTATGAAAATGACAAACCAGGAGAGCATTCTCACTGAAATAACATAATGGAGGTGATTATACAGAGAAACTGGGTCCAATTCATGATTAGACAAAATAAAACAAACTGTTGATGTTCAAAATATTTAAAATTTATGAACCCACCTACTTCTTTTTTTTAATTATTTTTACTCATTCCTTCTGCAACAAACATGTGATTTATTCCCCTAAATTTCAAGTCACTTTGCCTATTTTTCTTTTCTCTAAGTTGGCCAAAATATTTGTCTGAAGCATTGCAGTATCTCTGGCAAAGCCAGCAGAACGGCTTGCCAAATAACGTCTGTGGACACATACAAAGCTGGAATGAACAACAAAATGTTGATGCTGGCTTATAAGCAGGAGTCCGGCTTTCAAGGTCAGCAAGAGGTAAGTGGTTTGTTTGTTCTCCTGGGGGTAAGTATTAAGCCTCTGAGGCTTAGAAGGGAATTAAACCCAGATGCTGCATTTTCTAAGGAAGTGATGTACTCAGCAAGCTATTCTATAGTCAGAGGGAGAACATCTGTCATGGCTTTTCATTGCTAGAGAGACATGGGGTTTTTTGAGAGAATAGCTGCAGATAAAGATGTCTCCACACTATGGTTTCCTCTGCCATCTTCTCAGCTACCTTTAAATGCACCACAGAAGTACCCAAGCTTGTATCTAGGTTTGACCTGAGGTGAATGGAGGCAGCAATATCCAGAGAGCTTAGCTCAGATGTTAGGTAGGACATCTGTCTCCTGGAGATGCAGGTCTTCACTGACTAAAAAGGAAGTTCAGGCACTTCAGCTGGAAGCATAAAGTTGGTAGAATAAACACAGGTACCAGTACAAAAAAACAATTTAAAAATTAAAGTGACTCTTTGGGGCACCCAACTGCCTCCCTAGGTTGAATAAAAAACCTCAGGCACGGCTTTCAGCTTTGGATTCCATCTTGTGGATTAAACACCTAAATGTTATGCACTAATGTCCTCTACTATATTTTCCCCTCTCCTCCCTGTTAAACTCTTGAGTCAGTTTCAGGTTTCACAGATCTAATTTTGACCCCTAAGGAACAACCCTGGAAAACCTCAGGAACTCTGATACTAAAATATCCTCAAGTACAGGAGACTTACAAGTGGTTCAAATGTGGTTATTCCATCAAAGCCATACATCTCAGGGTTGTGCTGGCCCCACAGCCAGAGTGTCATCTAAGTCATTGGCTGCTAGAAGAAGCTGCTGAAACTGACTTCACTGGGTTGCACTCTGCCTGTGAAGCTAACTCAAGAGCCATTGCCATCTCCTGTTCTTGGGTCCAGAAGTTTCTGTAGCTCTGGGAGTGATGTAACAGGCAACTTCTTGTTCTCAGTTCTGTGGAGACTGAGCAAGGCATTTGCAGGTTCAGGCAGCCTCCCCTCATTTGGGACAGGTCAATGTGAGTACACACCAGATCTATATTCTGCAATGCTTCTCAGTGCACTTCTAGTCTCAGTTTAAAGTGTCTGTGACTAAGCCATTTATAGCAGAGGATACAGGTAACACAGATAAAACCTTTTGCCTCCTCAAAGCCCTCTTGTAGCAGGAATATCAATCAGGATGCTGTGGTTTGTCTCAGGATCAAGGTGCAGCTATGTGTAGAATTATCATCACCCACTGTATTGAGCACAGCATTTACAATTGTGGAAATTCAAAGGGTCATGAAACACCATCAGTGAGGCAGTCTGCAACAACAGCTCAAGGGAGTGTGAGCCATGGCTCACAAGCAAGCTGCCAGCATTAATAGCTGTGGACACAACAGGTAGGCACAAGAAATAATGGAAGAAAGGAAGAAAAGAAGATGATGGAGGGTAACACTAATAAATCAGCTACAAGGTCTGATGAAGTACATAGCCAAGTGATTTTAACTGAAGTGTTATTCAGCACTTCTGTGACAAACCTCTGGTCAATCAAAGGCTGATTTTTAAGGTTATGCAGAAGTTAACATATGCACAACAATGGATAAAACAGATTTCAAACACAGGATTTGCACAATCTCCTTACACACATAGATGCCTATTCATTTTGACAGAATCTGCATACCCATACCTCTTGGGCAGCTCGTAATATCTCAAAGACCAATACATAAATTCAATGTACATATAAAACAAATAGAAACCTAAAAAATATTTTAGAAAGCCAGCTGTATCCCTAATATACCATTCTTTGTCAAAGCAGAAAAAAAAAAACCCAAACCAACAAACCAACCCTATATTAAAGCTGAATCTTATTTAGTCATTACTTGTCATAAATAATTTGCAAAGTCTTGAAACACTAACATACAACTGAATCTATTAAATATTACTTTGGGACATTAACTTGGATATGAGTTTTGTGGACTAAAGTCTAATAATTAGGCAGGGTGTTTCAATATAGCTATGTGTGCATCCCATACACATTTGGGGATCTTTTGAGGCTTAGTCATATTACAAAAAACAGAGCGGGAAGGGCAATAATGAAGCTGGATACAGTACCAGTTTCACCCTCGTGCAGTTTGATGCAACAACCTTTCCTGGGGCCACATCCAGGTGTAAGGAGCTTGTGTCAAAGAGACACTCACTTCATACACAGTAGCATGTAAGCCAGAACTGCTAATGGGGTGGAAGCTATTCAGCCTAGACAGAACAAGCACAGGATTTACCAGCAGACCTGGTCTCATGCCTCATGGCTGTGGTCACAGATGTTTAGCTATACAACTCTAACCTGATCCTATCAGGGCCCTGAGTCTCTCCTTGGGCAAAGGAATCAGAACCTGATCCATATATCCTGATGTCATTACAGTCTTCAGTCCTGCTGTGGCTTCTTCACATGTCACCTGCTGACTGCCTGCATTTAATTCATGTCTGACATTCTTAATGAGTTAAACAAATTAAAAATAACTGCTGATGAATATGTAACAAAACAATTTTTCTTCCATACAAGAGAAACAGCACATCATCTGCATTTCCTAATTAAAAACTTTAAATGTTGTTGCTGTATAATAATGTCACAGTTAACAAAGATACATAAAATAAATCCAATTACTAAAGACCAACAGAATAAAATTCAAAACCAAGAGGAAAATGTATCTTTATAATGTTTTGATTTGTGCATATACTGCATAAAACTACCACATAAGATTCTGATCTAAATCATCAGAAGCTACTATGAGAAATGTTCCATGGTTAAGCCTCCAGAGATGGAAATTTAAGAATTCTCTGAGTGCTCAGTCCTTTCTTGCTTTTCAGACACTGGAAATCTGGATGGCACAAGGCCCCTTTGTTAGCTTTCATGAAAAAGGGATACTTCATGCTATCTGAAAGCTAAGAGAAGCAGCATAATTTAACAAGCCAGACGTAGACGAGTCAGAGCCATTTGGTAGATGTTTTCCTCCTACATAGTCCCCAGCACCACTGTTTGAGGCAGAGGGTTCTGCATTACCACTTACAATGCTGCCATCTATGGGCTTCGCTGGGCTTTTATTTCTACAATCGACATCGCCGCATTTTCCTTTATCAACTTCTTGCACTTTTTATTGTTTTTCTGGGTGGGATTTATCTGGCTAACACATACCTGCAATAAGAGCACTCCATAAGACTTGCCTCAGGCTTCCTGGAAAATCAGTGGAAGAAACAAGTGCTTCTGGACTGTGATTCATTTCACCTCAAAGTAGATGACCAACATACAGCACCCAAAAAGCACTACTGTGCTTTGCCTGTGGCTATAATGGGATCTGAAGAGTGACTGGCTCAGGTGTAGAAACCACTGTCACACTGTAAATAAGCAGAGAAAGACAGCAAAAAGAATACTTCCCTCCTTATCTAGCAAGGAAAGACTTCCGAGGTGCTGCTGCTTTTAATTCTTTAACATGTATCCATGCACAATGAGGTGACAGGTACTACAGGAGTAGGTATTAACTACATCCAAATCTGGATAAGTGTGATGACATTTGGTCCAGAAGTCCAGCTCCACTTTGTATTTTCTTCAGCAGTAAAATTGTCTTTAGGAGGTTTCTACCTCTCTCCTGACTCTGCATCCACTATCCCATCCCTTTCCCTTCCCAAAAGGCTAGAGTTCGGCAAGAGAAGTCTCACATGCAGTTTCCTGCACACAAGCACACACACCCCAGAAAGAGATATCAATCTTTTCCGAGAAATGTTATGAATTGTAGGTTTGGATTATACAAGCTCTAGACCTAAGTACAAGCTGCTTTCATCCAAAAAAATAATTTGCATCATGGTTGAAAATCTGCTGCTGTCTACATTTAAACCATATTCTGGGCTAAGGTATAGCAGTCACTTTATCACCCAGCGACCCCTCCTCAACCAAGAAGGGGGATTAGGAAAAGGAGAGGAGACTCATGGGTTGAAATGCAAACAGATTTAATGAAACAGCCCAACTAGTATCAATGCTAGTATAAAAAGCAAACAAAGTTATACGCAGCCCAGCAAATGTACAGTGGTCACAATTAACACAAAGATAGTCCTCAGGAGGAGGAACAGGCACATAATTAGAATACTTCAAGCAAGAAAAACCCTCATTCTCATTAAACTTCCCCCTTTACACTGAGGACGACATTTATGGGATGGGCTACACCTGCACGCAACTCGGGTCAGCTGCCCTGGCTGACTCTAAACTGGTGATCATGGCAGGCCTGTGATTCCGTCCCAGTGAAACCACGACAGTTACAAATAATGCAACTATCAAACAATCATGTTAAATATGATTTGTCATAATAGAGGACAAGCAGAGTCAATAATTTCAGTGCTTTGGCCAGCCTACAGTTCTAAAGGTGGCAAAACCCCATTTTCAAACTCTACGTAGCAGTAGCAGCACTGCGTTACTTGAAGTCTTTGAGATTGAGAACCTTAATACAACCAACACACAAGCTATACCTCTGTGCCATTTGCCTTGGTGCCTTTCTCCCATACAAAGCACAGCAGCTCAGCAGTAATGCATGCCTTTGGTTTAATATATGGGTAACATAAGAATTGCTTCACTGAGTCCAACCAAAGGTCTACCCAGCCTGTTACACTGTCTCTGAGAGTGGCCAATGTCAGAGTCCTCAGGAATTAACAGGGCAAGCAAACAACAGCTCTTTCTTAGTGTCCAGGGATTTCCTAAGCCACAATTGTATCTTGATGGCTAAGAGATACTCCTTGTACCATTTTCCTGATAGCTTCTTTTAACCTACTGACTCTCCCAGCTAACCTGGATGTTCCACTGTCCACAACTTTCAGCCACCAGTTTGCTGTGTGTAAAATCAGGCACCAATGTGTGAGCATAAAGCAGTCCAGATCTGTCTGTACAAATACAGAGGTCAGAGGGGAGCAAGAAAAGCTGGAAGAGTCTGAGTGCATTGGGTGCTCATGTGAAAAAAAGCAGGCTGGTAATTGCATAAAACACATCTTCTGCCTTGGAAACAGAGAAGCTGTTCACAAATTTTTTGACCACACCCAGGGAAATCACAAGACACTTGTGATGCAGGGGCTGAATAGGACCACAGTTGAAGTTCTTTGCAGTATTTACACCTCTCAGCTCTACACAGATGCCTAACTCCCATAGGAAACAATGCAATGGCACAGGCGCTGGAGGCAAAGAATACAAAAATGATGGAGAAGGTGACTAGCATTTTAAGAGGGGTGATTTACTGCTCTTAACATGCTGAGAATGTTCACTATTATCCCGGTTTGAGTTAGAACAGCACTAATTCTGTTCAGGGATTTTACTTTTCAGCTCAGTTCTTCTAACTGCACTTTCTGAAGGTAGCAGCCTGTTCTCACAGACAGTGTCTGCTGCTGGCAGGGATAACACCCCGTGGTTAGAGTCACTACCAAGGACTGGTGGGCAGACCAAGGCCACTGTGGGATCTTCTGTACCACACTGGGGGGTGCAGAAAGTAAAAGGCTGCACCTGCAGGGAGTATGGTATTCCATACCATATACATTATATTCCATACCACATACATTATATTTGGTGTAAAGCTGAGGAATCACGAGGGTCAAGGTCTCTTCTTTAGTGGCCAGCATCCAAGGAGGACTCTGTCCACTCTGCTTTTAATCCCAATCTGTGTGTTCCTGAATCCCCTACCAGACCACAGCTCCTGATTCCAGTTCCCATCTGCTGTCGAGTCCAGTCTGGGACTTCCGCAGTACCTTCCACAGCATCAGTGGTGATGGTGATGTACTTCCCGAGGGTGGGGGAGAGAGAGCTGGGTTCTATACTGATTTTGTGTATATTTGTATATATTCCCTTTTATTATTATTTTCATTACAGCTGTTCTAGCTTTCTTTTCTAATCACTAAGTCTCCCTCCTCTATGCCCTTTCTCTTCCCCTTTGGGAAGGGAGGGGGGGTAACTGAGAACATCTGTTACAGGTCTAACAGACTGTCCTGACCCTAAACATTGACAAGTGTATTTACTTCTTAAAATTAAACTCTTGGGGGTTTTATTTCAAGGCCATCATTGCCAAACTACCTCCTCTAGCACTCCTACCATATTTGTGCTAAAGCAGTAGACTGCTGCAGCAGTGTATACTTCTTCAAAATTAAGATTTTATACTGATGATGGCAAGTAAAGCAGTGCCCAATTTTATCTATAAATTAATTATCTGAAGAGTCCAGATATAATGGTACATCCAAACGTTGCTGATGAACAAACGTACGCCTCAATGCGCACTGCCATGCGTCTTGGTGGGAAGGTGATCAAATACAGTACACATACACAAACTGGTTTAGATCTATCTGCTCTTAAGTATTATTGATTAGACAATTCAAAGTGGTAAGCACATGAAGCATTCCAGTGTTGCTGGAGCAGGAGCCATAACAGAATCAGAGTGATCTTGGGAAGGAAAAATATACCAGGTAAAGAGTACAACAGCAATAAAAGTGGGATCAATTCACATCTTGACTGTGTCTTACTGCTGCTTGTTCTGATTTGAACACAAAAGGTTTGCTAGTTCCTCAGAGGAACTCGTAGAGTAACACTTCAGCCTGTTGAGTAGCGAACGTGCTCCGGGACGGAAGGAGGGAGGTACTGAGGAGGGGCAGGCGGGACGGCAGGAGCTCGCACCGCCGCCTCTGGGAGGGGCGGGAGGCTACACGGGGCAGCGGCCTCCTCAAAAGGGCCGCTTGGGGGTCCGGCGGCCTAGGACTGACCTCGGGGAGCCGCGCTCTCGCCGGCGCCACCGCGCAGCCCCACAAGGTGGCGTGGATGGACAGGCAAGGGCCGGGCGGAAGAGGAGGTGGAAGCTCCGCTCGTCGCGTCGCGTCCGTCGCAGCCGGAAGGGAGGGAGGAAGGAAGCGGCAGAGGCGGCTCCGCTCGTCTGCCCTTGCCCACGGGAGCTAACCGGGTGTGGGCGGGACGGCGGTGCCCTTGTGCAAGCTGCAGCCCAAGCCTCCCGCCTCGCTGGGCCCCAGTGGGACGGCTGGGGCGGGCGGCTCGAGCTGTGGCGTGAGCGGGAAAGCGACCATCTCGGGAGGGAACTTTCGGAGCCAAGGGGCCGGGCGGGGCCGGGGGGGGGGTGTTGGTGGCACGCAGGTCGGCTGTAGGAGCTCGGGGTCTTTCTACGGTAAAATGTCGGCCTGCGGCCAGAGGCTGGGGTGCGGGAGCTCAGGCGAGAGGCGTCCTCCGTGTGCTGTGAGTCGGGGCCGGGGTGGGCCTGGGCATGAGGGTCTGCTTTTCTGCCAGCCCTTAGATTTAATTGTTTGCTCTATTTGGTAGAAGCGCGAGCTGCTCATTGGTTTTATGATCCTTAAAGTCACTGAGCAGAACTTGAGCACGGCATGTGTAAGACTGGGAAATTAATTTTGCCTTTAAAAGCAATAGTGTGGAAGTTTTTGTCCTCTTCCTCATTTCATACATGATTTGTCAGTTACAAACATAAGCTAACTGGGGCTACTAATAATTGTACAGCTTTTAGCACTCCACTTTTGGCCTCTTAATTTTTGTCCCAAATAGCATTTGGGTTTGTGTCCAGGGTCTCATAGAAGAAATACACGCTTTTTGAGGAACAGCAGAAACTTTCAGTGTGTCAGGCTCTGCCCAGCTCAAAAGAGACATAATGCGTACGCTAAAGCTTCATCTGCATGCTTTGTTTTCAGGTCTAGTGGTTAAATGTGGATTGTCCCTGCAATGAACATAATTTTGTCTTGATGTTTAATTTTTTCCCTTTTATTCACAGAATTACTACTATTTGTGTAAGGACATAGTTGAGAAGACATCACAGTGATAGGTAGGTCTTCATAGCAAATCTTCTGTTGGACTGATGAGCAGCCATAACTGTATCTGAAGTGCCAGATGAGTCTTGTATTTAAAGCCATTCACAAATGAGAATGCAATGTATAATGTTGGCAATTTTTACCTTTTCTTCTTTTTAAGGGAAATAGCTTGTATCGTCGCCTGTCTCAGCAATCACAGGCTTGTATTTCTGTGTGACCATAACTAGGGCGCTTTGGTATTAAAGTTGACATCGTACTCCAGCACTGCATGTGAGGCACAGAGCGCCCTAACACTTTTCAGACATTTCCCTCTCTGGTGATAATTCTACACCAAGAGTAAGCATTACGAGTATAAAATGAAATAAGTTGTTTGTGGGAAGATGCACAGTATTGATAATCTTACATGGTATCATTTTCTTACTGAACTCTTCATATATTTTTAAAGAGTATGTAGTAGGGTGAGTTGAAAATACTCAGCATAAATTTATGTCCAACACCTGAAATTGGGAAAATTTCTGCTGTGGGATATTATGGAAGCATGAGTATTCATGGGTTCAGAGAAATGATGCATCCTGGCTTTAAATGCCAAAAGCAGTTTGGAAGTGAAAAAAGTATCTGAACTGACATTTACTGAAACTGGAAAAAATCTACCTGGAAAAGTAATTCCTGTATACATACGCTACTGTTATGTTTTACTGAGTATTTCTTACTACATGTGTCAGGGGCACCCGTCCTGGTAAAGACCAAAATCTCTCAACCACTGAACCACATCTCTCCGTAGTGACCACTGTAACACACACTTTGGTCGAAGGCAAGACCCCCATCCAGCGGAACACTTGGTCAAAAGAAACTTCTTGGCCATTAACCATGTATCAACACAGATCAGATTCAGGTAGGGTATAAATGGGCTCCCACTAGGGGGTCAGTTGAGGCAGTCCTCTAAGAGTCTGCTGCTGGGGACTCTATCCATGGGTTGAGACCCTGCCTAAGAGAACTGCTCAAAGTTGAGAGCCCTTCCAGTGTAATTGTGCGTTTTGGGTCACCATTTCGAAAAGTTAAGCTAAACTGGATACTGAGTTAGGGACATCTCTGGCCTGACCAAAGAAGGCACTCTCACCAGCTAAAGAAGCAGGGGCAAAAGCAGCAGTGGGCAAAGGATGTGGTCAGCTGTCTGCTGGTTTAAACACTTTGTTTTTTCAGGAAAGCCTTAGATACGTGTTTTTTGTTGAAATCTTTTGAACTTGCTGAAATTTCACCCTCCTTTAATAATAATCTTGCATTTTTACCTTAAAGCCATACAACAGGTTAATTTATCCTGTGCTTGTTGGTGTTCTGCATGAAGTCAAACCGTCCTTGATCCCACATTGGTAGGTTTTTCTGAATTGAACCTGTCGCTTCTAGTATGACAGCTGCGCAGCAGCACTATGTCCAACACACCACTAGAGGACTTTGCTCCCAGAGTATGAATTGTAAAGTTAGACAAAACAGTATTTCATGGTTGTGTCTCACAATATGACAGACCTTGTCTCAACTTCTTCTGACTCCAGTGGAGTTAGATGCTGTCGCTGATTTAATCTGATTTACTTATTTTCACTAATGCTTACTTGGCTCAACTTGGTAAGGAGGCAGGTATGTTTTGATGCAAGGGAGTACATCCATATTTAATTATTGTTGGGAAAATATTTTTAAACTGAGAAAAGGATGTAATAACAGTTATCAAAAAATAGTCCCAGGAGTCTCTTATGTATGTGCAGGTTTCAAGTGTTATGAGTCACCACAGTGTTTTACAGTGACCTCAGCCCTAGGTTTTCTTCCTCCTCCAAGCTGGCAAGTGAGAAGACAATGAACTTGCACACTTTGGTTGCCTAATGCCTGACTGTGCAATCTTTGCTTGCATGAGTCATCCTATTGACTGAAATGGGACTGCTCATGTACGTAGGGCTTCTTGTCGATAGGTCAGCATGACCAAGGGTTTATGTGTTTGAGCTTAATGTGGGCTTTGCAGAGGACAATTTGCCTTTGTGGTAGCTGCATGATTTGCATTTTCTTTGAACGTGGCCTATCCCCATTCTCCTGTCACACAACTAAGAGGCAAAAAGCTGCCTTGTAATCAGCATTGTTAAATATGCGGCAGAACACATCTGCTGTATATACTGTATTTCTGTGCATTTTGAAAAATCATCATTTTATGCTGGTATAAATCTACAACAGTTGTAACTACTGTCTTGGTTATATTCTCAGCATTGCTGAGGATAGCAGTTGACCATGTCTTGGGGTACCAGTGGTAGCTCAGTGTGCTGAGTTTCCGTTGCTTTCCATTTGCAACATAAAGTTCAAGTTGAGGATGAGAGTGTCCAGAGAATTATGTGGATGAAGCAACCAATGTCTTAATGTAATGAAATAATTGTCAGGTAGGGAGGAGATTTGGAATATTTCTCTGTGATTTGTGCTGGTAAATCACACTGAAAGTGAGGGTAACTATAAATCCTGACTGCTGCTTACAGATACCTTGTTTCTTGTTCTGTCCCCGTCCCCCCCCCCTTTTTTTTTTTTTCTTTTCTCCCCTCCCCAGTTCCCCCTCTTCCTTTAGCCTTTTCCTCACATGTAAAAAATTTGATTGTAACCTGAATTGGTTTGAGTTTTCTTTCTGGGAGATGTCTGACAAAAAAAAAATAATGTAATAAATAAAAATGAAAGAAGGGATGGTATGTGGCTACAAGTGCACCACAGGTTTAAACAGAAACCTTACTACTTGAGTCAAGATGGGTTTAATCATTTTATCATGATTGCTTCTTTTATAGATGTCCCTGTGCAGGCATCACTAAAAAGTGAGAATAGTGTGTTTCATTTAAGTTTGTGATTTTTGTTTGGTATTAATTTGAAAAATAAAGGTTGTAGACACAAAGTATGGGAGAAAATAGAAAAGAAAAAGGTAATGGAGAAAAAAGTATTCAGTCCCAGCATTTTAGACTGCATTGTATAGAAGGTTCCCTTTTAGCTTTCTTATCGTAGTGGGAAATTTTAAGGAATGGGATTTTTATTGATGCTAATCAAAAGCTGTATATTAGAGACGTCAACTAGTTACAACAGAGAAGGGATATTTAATAGCTGTAGGCCATAGTACTCAAGCTTAACAAAAACATAATACTTATGACCATTTTAATATATATTTTTATGAATTAAAAAGCTATTGTTTTCTTTTCTAGTTTACCTTGATCACCACAAAAACCTCCACAACAGATGGTAAGTCGTCTTTATGGAATTCTATGTGATAACATAGTCATGTTTTATATAGAAAATGCATATGAACACTTTTATTGAAATGTCAGTGCAGACATATAAAAATTAGATATGAAAGTAGCTATATCACTTTGAAAATAGAATTCAGATTACAATAGTGAGTGATTTGTCTGCTGCTGGGAAGACTCCAGAGACATAACAGAGGACTCTGATCATTTGCCTTAGATTTATAGCTTTTGTTTCCTTGAGGAAATCTCTGATTTCCATTTATTCTGCAGCTGAAAAAGCACATAGAGCTCAGTTAGACTTTAAAGTGTTCCTTTCCCTTTTCTGCCCCAATGTAAAATATTTCTGTAATTTACTTTTTAACAGAGGTATTTTTAAAATTCAAATGTAAAAGGGTTTTTCAAAAGTCACTTTCAACAAAAAAGCCATAAAAAGTAGTTGGGCAGGTACCAGCATCACAGTTATGTCTACAGAAAAACTGGCTTTTTGTTATCTTCTCCCCTAAATTAACAACTCAAGCTAGTCAGCTAGACAAATCAGCCAGATGGATTCCAGAGCTTTCAGTAAAGTCATCAAGGCCCTTTTTAGAAACATTTTAGAAGAACTGGAGATAACATTTGAGCTTTAAAAGAATGTGTTGTCTTCTTTGGAAATACATCAAATGTAGGCCATACCTGCTTTTGTCCAGCTTCATGATGTTTCAAAACTGGATTTTTAAGTAATAGAAAAGATAGACAAAATGTTCTGAAAGTAACCTGTGAATGTATCAGATTTGACAACAGGACATTCTCATCCAACTGCTGCTGAGAAGTCAGTGTGATATTCTTAAGCAAAGCAAGAACAGTGAATAAAACATTTGTTCATCCTAGCTTTTAGGTGGTTGGATGAGTAAGAAGGAAGAAATTCCATATGGAAGGCAGATGCATTTAATGCACCCACTCATCTTGGGCATAAATATTCTGAAATGTGGTCTTGTAGCAGCACAGTATTAGACTAACAAGAGAACAGAATGAAGTTTTGCCTCTGTAAATTGTTACTTTTTGGAAAGATAATTTGTCTGGACTTCTAAGTCGTGTAACTATGCCCCACAGCCCTTCACAAATAATATGCAATTTTTGATCAGAAATGTCTTAAGGAATACAAGGTTTTTTTGTGGTGAGTTTTCTTCATGGAACCAATTGGCTGGAGGTATTTTGTTTCTGAGAGCAATAACCGGTGAGAGGACTTAAAAAAGAGAAAGGGTTTCTAGAGCTCTTAAGGGATAAAGGGCATAATTTTGTAGAAAAAAAGGGAAACGTGAGTTACAGTTATTACTGAAAACCCTCTTAACAATTTGCATTATTGTCTGAAAAACAAAGTTAAAACAAATGTAAGTAAACAAAATTAACCTCTTCTGAAATTGTTAGCATTAAATTGAATGTATTTCTTAGGTTTGGGTTTTTTCTTGTTTTGCTTGGGATGGTTTATTTGTGACCTTTTCTTTTAAAGCTACAGAATGGTGCTGTGGAGATCAAGAAAACACGCTTAAAGAAAGATGATAGTCTTTTATACCCTTTAAAAATAAATAAATAACAGTAAATGTCACATTCATCTCTGGAAACCTCAGCTCATCTTGCCACAGTTTTGAGTGTTTGTCAAAACATGGTTTAATTGAAATTCTTACAATTTAAAATGCAGACATTCCATTTTGGCCCAGATAAAAGATTTTCTATGGAAATTAAGATGTGGAGGAAAGAAAAAAACATTTTCTATTTATTTTACTTGTTCTAGGCTCTACTTTATGAACTTCTAAAACTCTCTATTATCCCCTATTTTTGAGTAGGATGAGGAGAGAGATTAAATGGCCTTAGGAAGGGGGCTTAAGGCTAGAAGGATTGGGGAGCTTTGTAGTTGCTGGTGAAATCTGAACAGTGTGAAACTGTTTTTTCAGGAAAACTAAGATTGGCTGGAAGACAGGAGAAGGTGTTAAGAGTGTGTTTTGTTCTATAGAGCTGTTTCTCTATGTACTTCATCAGTGCTCCTTTATTACCTGTTTTCATAAGCTGGTTGCTGATGAGTACAAAACGGGGGATTTACTGGCAGCTCGCATATGGCTACATACAGTCTGGGTTTTGATCGAGGCAATGATGGATATATGAATTTGGCTGAATTGCCATTTGACCTCTTCTGAGAAACTTATTTTGGCAGGCAGATGGAGGAAATATGTTACTGAATAAAATTAATGCCTTTGTTTAATTATGAAGGAATTTTAATCTCTTGTGTTTTCTGTCTGTGGATTTGGAAATCGGGTGTAGGTTGTAATACATCTTGGAATGATTCAGTTTTTACAACTCGCATAAGCAGCTAAAGAGCTGTGGAATGTATTTACACAGCATATCCCCTAAAAAGAACTGGTTCCAACTGTAGTAGCATGAACACTTGGAAAATACCTTCTGGACACTAAGCTTCTCTATTGCTAATTCTTCACTGGTAGTTGAGTTGATGCAAAACGAATCTTTTGTGAAAGTAACAGCGTGCATTTGCGTTGTGGTAATACTTGTCCTCTTTCAGTTCTATGTGGTTTATCATAGGAAGATGATGACTAATGATTAAAAGGCAGACTTCGTGTTTGTGTTTACAGTGTTTGTCCACTCAATTACTAGTTTTTTTTATTTGTTGTTGTTGTTTTTTTTCCTGTGTTCTTTCCCTCTCCCCCATGTTTTGGTCACAGGATGACACTGAACCATGGTATTCTAATCAAGTGTATGCAAAATACTGGAAACACTATGACTTAGCTATGCGCTGGATGCGTAAACACCAGAAAGCCTACAGGAAAGCCATGGAGTCCTTTTATAACCTACAGTGGCATCCATCTGCAGCATCTCCAAGTAGCTGCTACTCAAATTGGGATAGGAATGATCTCCCACATATACAAAGATGTTCTTCCAGATATAGGCCATGTGGCACTGCTCCATACCACGGGGGAGCTCGGCATTACGCAGACACCCACCAAGGAGGGGAGGATGCTGAGAGGGACTCTGAAATGGAGGAGGACTCTGAGTCTGAAGGGGAGGTAGAATACGACTTGAGTAACATGGAGATCACAGAGGAGCTTCGACAGTTTTTTGCACAGACAGAGAGGCACCGGGAAGAACTGCGTAAGTCCCTGCTTATTCTCTGTTTTCTTACACTTTGTGGCCATAACACTGAGTGATGGCTAATTTGAACATGTACAGGTTTTGTAAGAATTCACAGAAAGAGGTACTGCAAGTTAGGAATGAAGTAGCAAAACTGAATGCACTGAAGTACCATTCATTAGAAATAAGTCTCAGAAAATATTGGAAGGGGTTTTGGTAAGGGAGAGAGGGAAAATTATGACTGCAAAGAGGGGAATAACACATTTTTCCAGAAAATTAACATTAATTTTCAGTGCTGCAAGAAGAACTCCAGAAATTTTATGGTTAAAACTAATCAACATGCTTTATGTCTGAGAGAGGAACCCAGAGGAAGTGCTTTACTACATCATTGAACCCTAGAGGGAGTGAGCCACAATGTGTTTTATAACGTGGAGCAGCCATTTTGTTTGTTATTCTTTGTCCTAACCCAATGGTAAAATTTTACTAACTTTTCTTCTCCCCCTGCATCCATTGGGTTCTCTTCATTCTGTGCTATACCACAAGTTTCTCTTTGTTTTGCATCTTGATCCGAACCCAAGTCCTTAAGCGAGGAATATAAAACAGAGACTTAAGATTTTTCTCAAGTCTTGATCCTCAGAGGTATTGGTCATCTTTGTTTCTGTCAAATCCTTAAACAAAATAAAAGATTATGCTGTACTCTATTGGCACTTTACTGCATATACAAATGCAACTTGCAGGCAAGTCTATTAACTTTTAAAAAAGCAGCATTGTGAAAATTTAACTTTTTCCATATGACTCCAATAAGAAATACTCCGAATGACTGTTGAATAGAGCTTTCTCTGAATGAGGGAGATGTTCTAAAAATGCATAATAAAGGCCATGACTGGGAGGGAGAGATAAAAACTGTGTTAACCTCTTTGATGGGAAAGTGTCCGATGAGCTGAAACACCTCAGCTTAACTTCACACTTCCTATCGGTATGATGCAGTTGATCTAGTGAGCAGAGGAAAGGTAAGTTAACGAGCTCAGTGGTAGTGCCTGACATGCATCCATTTCTCATCGTGCTTTTGCAGAATCAGCTCAGTGTTCACTGTTGAAATGTTCCTTTCCTGAGGTACAGGCTGCTTTAAGATGCTCAGCTGCTTCTGGAAATGCAGTAAATTTTCTTTGGATGTATTTTGTCTTTTATGCTTATTGGTGTTTAAAGGTATGCGAGTGATTAAAGTGGTATCCTGGAAATAGTGAAATCGGGGCTTAGAGATATTGTCTGTTGCAAGTATCCTTCTGTGACCTCGCTATAGCTATTTAATCTCTTCCTGACCCCTCACTGGCTGCTCTCTGTAAAAATAAGATTTGATTCTTTATGATTAGGTGAATCGGGAAAAGGTTTCTGTCTCAAAATCCAGATTTTACTTTTGTTCCTTCCACCAAAGTGGTACTTGGAGATTTTTGGAATAATCAGGTTTCTGCTTATGTGCCATGCACTAACCTACTTCTGGGTAAGTGTAACTCCATTCACTTCAGCAGTACTATTCCAGATCTTCAGGCAAATTTAAGTGGAATCTGGTTTTTAGCTATACTGCATGCCTCAGTTTCTTCAGTAAGTTTCTCTGATTAAGTGGGATACTAATAATAATGGTCTGCAATTCCTCAAAGCATGAAAAAGTAAACAAGCACTTGATTTAATTGAAATTTCAAAGTGCCAGGACAGAAAGAACTCTGGAGTGAATGGTGCTATCTAAATGCTAATTTTGTGAGTAATTTAAAAATACAAGATGATCTTGGTCAGAAATATTTTTTCTTGCGTGGTAGGGGGGAAAAGAAAACGGAATGAATTGAGAAACTTTAGAAATAAAAAAAAAAGAAGAAACAGGAAGCAGGAGGAGGGAAAAATCATTGTTTCTCTGATGGTGTGGAAATGAGCTAGTACAGAGACTGTGTTGAAGGCAGTACCGCTCTACTCGAGGAGGTAGTGGTATTAGTTTTCCTGGATGCTGTTTCTGAACAAAAGGAAATTTAGAGGTTCATTAAGCTTCAGTCTATAATGACACTATCATGTTATATCATTCATACTGCGATGACGAATGATTGTTGTTCTGTATCGATGCTCAAGTCAATGGAGATAATACATCCATAAAAGAAACATAGTTACTTAAGTATTTCTTCTCTGATGACTTTTCTTTTTAATCCCAAACTGTTATGTCCTGGGCTGCCCCCCACCTTAAGGGCAGATTTGTAGAGAAACTTGGCCACTATAAAGCTCAGTAATGCCTGAAATTTAGGCATCTATGTCTGGAAGAGATATTTGTAATGTTGAGGTAAGAATTTTTTAAATTTTCTCTAAACTAAATGAGAATGTTTGGGTATATTAAAGTGGAATATGTTAAATGGCTTTGATGGACAGTTGAAGTATAAGGCAGCTGTTAGGGGACATTAAGGGGAAGGCCGTGTCTCATGTCTTCTTTCTCTGGCATAAGTAAGGTGCTCCAAGGTGGAATTCATAGCCTTTGACCCCTACACCTTGATGCGCACACCCAGCTTGCTCTTCTTATATCAAACTCTTACATAACATTCGTTTTAAATGTTTACTGGCAATTTACTGCAATGTGAGACACACGGGAAAAGAAAAGCAGTGGGACAAATAGGAGTTTGGCACATAAGGAAGGGGATACTAATACAGAGGGTGAAGGTCTGATTTATCTTTGTCATGGATGAGTTCTATTAGTCTGTTGTTTGTTGGGTTTGTTTTTTTTTTTTTCAAACCCTACAAAATTAGGAGATACTATACTGCATTAATGCAGCTACTTTGGACATGCATATGGGAGTCTTGATTTATCAGGTAAGATATAGCTGATTCCCACATATGATTCATGTCTCATCAACATGTAGAAGGATAATCGAATGGAATAAAACAACTCTTAGCTGATGTTGGACTCTTCACTTTTAATGCCTGATCTACAGTCTGCTGGAGGTAAATGTGATCACAGAACTCGGAAGATAACATCTTGCAAACTTGAACTGTGAAAGACTTAAATAGGCCTGAGATGTAGGCCTGAGATGTAGGTGGGAAGGGCATTTGTGTCTGGTTGGTGACATACAAGCATCAACACTAATTGCAAAGAGAAAAGTTTCAAAGATAAGAAAGCCATCATGTCAGACTAGCCAAAGAAGAAAACTTAAAGTTTCTTTCACTTTGTTAACTGCCAGGAGCTTGAAAAACAAACAGATTCCTAACTTCTGTAGCTTTTTTTCTGTTTTCACAGTGGGCATTTGCAGTGGTTGGCTGGCTTGAACAGTAAAGCCTTTGAAACTGTCAAACTCTGAGCCTTGCTGCATGATTTAGCACTTCAGCAGTGATACAGTTGTTCACAAACAGTCTATTTTAAAACAATCTCTTCTTTTTGTCTTTGGATTCATGTCAAATTCTTAGTAGTTTTTATATTCATGTCATGTGTTGCAGTCAAGTTACTTGTTCCTGGAATGCCCCAAAGTAATTGAGAGCAGAGTTTTGCTGAGACTGCATGAACTTCAACTTATTAATGCACTACGAAGTTATCTCATATTCTAGATATATGATGCATTTGGTTGAAGTCCCTTACAGACAGTTTTAAGTTCTTTCCTCTTCAGTTGTTTCTTTATATATAGTCATAATTATCTGGCAATTCTATTTTTAGGGAGTTTTCTTGTCAGACTAGTCTGTTGTTCTGTTTCTTCATCTGACTGGTGATGCTAATACGCTGTGCTTCTTGGAGATGTTTTTAGTTGTGTTTAAGTGTCTTCCCACTGGCTGTGGAAAAGCACGTAGTTATTTTTTTGGGGTTACCCTGACTGTCAGACCTAGGTAGTGTACTGGATTCTCCAAGCATCCTAGATGTCAAGACAGAATACAATAAGTTGCCTTTTTATATTTGCAAGAATTAAAAGGACAAAGCCAAGAAAGGAAGCTTCGCAAGCCGAGCAATTCTCTAAATTGTTTAATTGCACCTATTTATTACACTTTTAAATTTAACCTTTGAAACGTGTAGTTAGTCCTGATGCAGTTTTTCTTTATTCCCTTTTTACCTATAAGAGAAAATGAGTACTGTAATTGAGTGAATACAGCTTTGCAAATACAGTGAGAACCATTCTGCAGTAGTCAACAGGCAATGAGACGGTGCCCCTTATTTAAAAACAAGGGAGAGCAAAGGAAAGTAGTACCATCATGTCAGTTCATTACTGAAGGATAATAGTCTGTCAGTTGTTAATGCTATGACTGGGTTTTTTTCTATTAAAGCCTCTGTATTGCCCACACATACCCTCCAGCTTTTCCCAAAATAACGTCATCTCAACTTAAAACTTCTAGGCCAGATGGAAGAAGGAAGCTAGACATTTATACCCAAAGGATGAGGCATCTTAAAACCCAAGGTGTAAGGGAATGGTGTCACTCTTAATCTTTTCCAGGTTGAGCATCTTTGCCACCTTGTGATGAGATCTGCTGTGAAGCCCATTCCAGGGAATCTAAAGCACTTCCTGCTGTAGGAATTTGTGTCCATTTTCTTTTTGCTTGAATCTGTAATACAGGGGTGATAGCATTTCCTTGTCTCTTAAGAAAATAGAAGAAGCTAATATGACGACACTGAAAAACAGTTGTGCTGCTGCCATATGAAATACACCCTGCAGATTGATCCAGCTGTTCATGTTAAAATTGTTATTGGCCTCCAAAGTATGCAAACCTGTTTATCTGGATACCAGTCCCCCCCCGTCCCCCCCAGTGCCTTCAAGGACATATGTCTGAGTTGTCATAACATTGCTCTGCAGTACATTGAAAGCATAGAAGCCGTGTAAAATGAAAAAATAAATCTTAAATGGGTATTTGTACTGAAAAATAACGTGGGTGTGTTATGCTATTGATATTGTTTGTATTTAGCTGGATAAGAATCTCCTGGGTTTAATTAGATTTGTAGTTTCTGAAGTGGTGGTGATTGCTGTGCAAGTCAGCTCTGTATTCACAGAAATTGGGGAAACTTCAGCAGGGAATCTTCAAAGAGCATGCTAGGATTCAAACTGGTTGTTCAAACAAAGTGGTTGTTCAAATACCAACAAGCCAATGCTGCTGTTCTCTCATTCTGCACAAGCCTTGCAGAGCACCTTTATTTCTAGGAGATCAGCAATTTCTGATGTGGTTGCTGAGCAGAGGGGTTGGAAGACTCGCTTTAAAACCGGTAAGTTGTCATTGCTCTGGGATTTTTGGACACTAGTAGGGTGGGAAGGAGGCTGAAAAATAAAGAGTCCAGGTTATGGAGGCTGCATCATGTGTGACATGGTGGAGAAGGTGTTGACGTGGTAGACAGCAGAGCATCTGGCTGGCTTTGGATGAATGCGTGAAGAAGTATCTGCCTTTTTCTGATCTCTCCATCTCTTAGTAGGTAAAGCTGGTAATGTATAGTTTGTCTCTTTCCCTGCTCTTGCATTCTTCTTTTGCCATTAGTTACTGACCCCTGTAGTAACCAGGCTGTGAGGCTGGATGTGCTTTTTAGTCTGATGGCTCTCCCCATGTAAAGTCTTCTCTTTATAAAGTCATTTAAACACTTTCTTCATATGTGAATTGCCCTATTGAAGTGACAAAGGGGAAACATGGAACTCCCACTTGCTAAGAAGCAGAACTTGACTTTCTGAACAGCAGGATGCTTGCTGCCTTTTGGAGAGGAGATGGTGCTCAGACTTTTACTCCAGCAACTGACTCTGGAATTGTTTCTAGTGTCAAACATTTCACTTTTGTGGAAGGTCCAATAGATGCATATCTGCAGATTTTCTCTGACATATTTTCCCAATGTGTTTTGTTGTGGTTTTAATAATGGGTATAGCAACTATCTTCTTGTATTGAAGTATGTTTCATTTAATTTACCAGAATGATGAAATGAGCAATGAGAAGCTCAAGTCACAGGTAAACTGTTTCCAGAGCTACCCCTCAGCCCATTCTTTCACAAGGTGTGAAATACTTTGCTGATTCCATTAGTTTAACTCTCTTTCCAGAGGTCTCCTTCAAAACAAGTGGTCAGGCAGCACACTGTAGTTTACTGATAGCATGGGAAAAATGCATATTTACTTGCTGAAATGATTTTTATCTGGATCAGAGATTGTCTAATTCTGCATGTCTACTAAATTATGGACCTGCTGGCTTAACTGCAAGGTCAGTTCGTAGCCTGACCATGTATCCTTCCAGAAAAGCAGCAATGTATTTAGAGGTTTCTCTCCAAAAAAATAAATTTTCAAATGTTATTGATAAAGTAGCAGATTTTCCTGCATAAATTACTTTCTCATATAATAAACCAAACTTGAATTCAGCAGTGTAGCCTGGGGCTGGCACCAGGAAAGAAATTTTGGTGTCAAGTTTGAATGTGCAACTTTCATTTAGAAGACTACTTCTTATTTTCTTTCTGAAAGCACCAAACTTTCAGTATTTAGCTGTCTAGTGTTCTGTACATCATGGAACACTTTCCTCCAAGTGCATGTGCTTAATTTCTATTCAGGACACGTCTGAAGAATGATTGTGAAACTCATGTTTCGTAGATGTGCTGGCTTGCTTTTTTAAAGAGGCGCTTTTAAATTTGAACATTTCCTTGTTCGATCTCTTCTGATTGTTCCATAAATGCATGTGTATATATGTAGATTTAAGTAATCCTTCTATTTAATCTAGCACTGGTGTCTTTGTCTGGCATCAGCATTGTTGCCATTAGTGACAGATTGGAGTTGTTTTGGGGGATGGGAATGCAGAGTCAGCTGGTCTGTATTTAATTTTACTGCTGTAGACTTGATCCTTACTGGAGGCAGCTGCCAGTGCCTGATCCTGTACTAATTTCTAGGCAGTGGTCGGTCAGCAGCTTCCTGGCTGTTTAATTCTGTCAGATGGCACAAGCCTACAGTGTGGACACCTTGGTGTCTCTCGTGTGGTACAGACCTCTGGTGTTGATGCACTCACTTGTGTGTTTTGGAACCTAGATGCACGTATACCTGGTTATAAATTCCATTTAGAGCATTCAAATGTCTTTCACTCGAGATTCCACTTGGCTAGCTGATTGCTTATTGCTTCATGTTTATGGGGTTTCATGTTTCAATTCATTTTTGGGTTGTGATAAGGGTTTCATTGTGGAAGGTAATAGAAGAAAACAAAAGAAAGGTGATTCGTTGTTTAGCTGGGCAGTAACCAGTGTAGCCTACTGAGAGTGTAAACATGGACTTGAAGGCTTGTATTGTTTCCATCTAGGATCTTTGGCAGTTTGTTGTGGAGACCACAAGGCAAACCCTTTTTGGTTTTTAATCCTATTTCTAAAACAAACCAGCTTCTTTATTCTCTGGTTAACTGAGTAACTTTCTGACAGTTACTTAACCCATAGATTTCAAAATAATATGAGGTAATTACTTCTCTAAAACTGTCAGGTAGGAAAGTATTCGATACATTTTATAGATTCATCACAATGAAGCATGTGGTTAATTAACTTGCGAGTGATAAATACCACCCAGTAGCAGGCCTGGAGGCAGAACACTTTTGGTTCTAACTTTACTTTCTGACTTTCTATTCATTTTCATTTCAAAGGTAGTTTCTCTCCACTTGCAGTCTTGGTAAGTAATTTTGCCCTATTTTTACAGAGCAGTCCTCTTCAAGATGTGTAGAAAATCTGTATTATAGTGAAAGAGGAGGCATCAAATTGAGTACTTCAGATTTGCAAAATCTGTTTGCTGTCTGCTTAGCCTGTAACTCTTTCTTAGGGTGCATACTCTCTCACCGTAGACTGGTTCCTGCTTTTGCCAATAGGTTTTCAGTCAGATTGTGCTTCCATGAACACATCTCTGTGCCAAAGCCAGCTTAAGCAATTTTTCTTCCTAGCCACTCACCCCTGCTCCTTTGCTGCCCCTTTAGTTCAGCATGTGTGGTGCCAAGACACTGTACCGTACCAGGTTTAAAGACAACTTTTTGGGGTTGATTGATTTTTTTTTTGTTTTGTTTTGTTTTCCTGTAGGATTCGTTGTGGGGCCCTTAGACAATTGTAGTAGCATCACTGAGGGCCCTGGGAGCTGGAGCCAGGGGAGAGGAGATGGAACTGCATAAGATGGTTTTGTAGCTCTGGAAAGAAAACAGTCCATGGAACTGTGATTTCAGACTAACACCAGCTTGCCAAGGAATCACATCTACTCTTACTTCAAAGCCTGTAACAGAACATTTTCTTTTTTCTTGAGAATATTTGCATTGCTTATAGATATATGTGGTGAAATAGTCAATTTCTTTTAACTCATTCCCTCATCTAGCAGATGGAAAACTTGTCAGTGTAGATACTTGGGGTTTTAGTACTATCAACATTTTTGGTAGTTCTCTTTTATGTTGGTTGTGACTCTAGTGTCTGAGAGCTTATAATTGCAAACAATCTCCTGAAAAGTCACTTTTATTTCAAACTGATGTTTTCAGGCCAGCTATGGCATTTTGTTTTTCTGCATAGGTGAGACTACTGTCATGGGAAGATATGGCCAAGCTGTCTCCACTTCTTTGAAGATGAGCCTTGTGCTGTTGAAAGTGGGAAGGGGGAAGTTACATTGTGTCATCTGTAATCTTTTTTTGTGGTATCTTCTGCAAGCATAAGTTTTTTAATTTAAGGAGAAATCTAAGCATAAGTGTATTTTCCCCAAGCCAACTTATGTTGATTCTGCTACAAAATCATCACTCTTTTAGTACGTTTCCCTGATTTCAAGTTTCTTAGTGTTCCAAAGTAGTTGCTTAGTGTTCCTCCAGCTAGCAAGACTGCACTGTCTTTAGCAACCCAGAATATTTTATCTTGACAGATGTGGGGGTAGGTCACAAATGTGTGTATCTCACAGGCTCTCACTGATAGAAACCTGCCGTGCAAAGCTTTGCACTTGATAAAGAATAATGCTTGAGATGTCAGCCCTCAGAAATCCAGAGCTCTGTAGAAATTAAACTCCTTGAATATCCTGTTTACAAATCCTCAGATTTAAATTCTTATTTTGTTGAAATTCCTTTAGGCAGAGATTTTGTTTTCTTCCCGTGGTATGCCTGGTTCATGCAAATACAGGTGTTATAACGTGGTCTGATGCCAACACTTCAGAAAAACTCCTATGTAAGTTTCTGGTAAAGGTTCTTAGCTATTCTAAGGAGATGAAGAAGCTGGCATTTTGCATTGAGAAGCCTGTGTGGGCAGAACGTTTAACACAGCAGATAGGCTTGTGGGAAGTGGCATTCAAAGAGAGAACTAGGAGTTTTTAATCAGTAGAAATGGGTAATGTTTTTAACTCTGGTAGCGTGGGCTGCTCAAGATCAGCTCAGGTAGCACTTAGGGCAAGATGAGAAAGCTCAGAAAGTGCACAGCAGTAAGAGAAAATCATTCTTCATTTCAAATACGGAGACAAATATGTGAGCAGGGGTATAGGTCAGACTGAAATCATGGAAGAGAATAAAGAGATCAAGGCTGGGGCAAGTGCAGCATTTCCTTGAAGAATAATGTGCTAAATAAGCAAGAAGCTCAAGTTGGTAAAGGCCATTTGATGCTTAGGAGGAGCAAGCCCATGGTCTCTTGCCATAGCTACCATCATGTGGGGCAGAACATGACAGCTGGAGAGTGTGTGCACCTAGAGAACCATGGAGAAGGGCCATCTGTATAGGAAACATCAATTGCATATAGTCATCATTTACAGTGAGCTAAAACTTGGATACATAAATATTGAGCTAAAAATGGTATAAGAAAGCAGGCAATGCCTATTAAAATCTTTCATTAAAATTTCCAATATAGGTAATTACCCTCCCTGCTTTTATCTCCTCCTAATGTTGAAGTCTTTCCATGGAGACTTCTCTTCAAGTAAGGGAATTTATCTGGGGTTTGGTTTTGAGGTTGTCTTTTTCCTTGTTTTGGTTGGTTTGGATTTTTTCCTTTTAATAAGAAAAGGATGAATTCCAGAGAGGAATTTGTTTTTCCATTACTACTTGACCTTCTCAAAGGGTATTACAAAGAAAGAAGAGCATCAGGCTTGGGGAAAGTATATGACTTTTTCCATTTTATAAAATAAGAGAAACAAGACATCTGAATTTCTAAGGGCCTATGGGGAAGATAGCTTATGTCTTGGAGGGCTTGGGTCATACTTTTGCTGAAAGTAAGAGGGCTTTCGTGTGCATATGAAGCCCCAAATGCAGTGAATTGTTAGGATGCTAGTTACTGTTTATCCAGTTTTTGGCAGTCCCTGAGGTTGGAGGTGGTAGTCTGTATTTGTTCACTTTTCAACTAGTATACCCCAGATTAAATGTCATCCAGTAAAGGTAGGAAAAGGGGTGTGGGGAAGGGAACAACCACCCAAAACTTTCTTTCAGAAAGCCTGGAATTACTCATGATGTCTCAGAATACAGCATGAGTTACATAGAGACCTCAGTATTCTTTAGATATGAAGAAAAAAGGCTACTTACTCTTCTTGGAAAAAGATGTCTCAACTGGTTTTGGATGGGTAATGATGATTTACTAGCAGAACTGGACTTGGTAGGAATAAATTCATTCTGAAAAGAGCTTCAAGAGAGGAAGAGCATCTTTGGGAAGGAATGAAACTGACCACTTAGGAAAACGTCAGCTGCCTGCCTTGTGAACATTTGCAAAGTACTGTTCTATGGCTGGGGGAATCTTGCCAGTAGTTGAAGCTGAATGCTGTAAAAGAAAGCACATTTATTTTAATCTGTGTGAACTGGAAGGAGGAACTACTTAAATTTGTGTAAAAAAAAAAAAAAAAAAATTGTTTCACATTTATAACTTGGCAGCATAATGACTTATGAATCTAGAGTGTGAAACTGATTTGGGAATGAGATGGGGACTTCATTGCTGCAGGCTGAGAATGTTTTGCTAAACCTTGCTACCAAATTCATTGATGAATATTTGGTGTTTCCTTCAGAGAAATTTTGATTGCCTCTATAGGTTTAGGGCTATAGTTTATAATTTTGTTTGTTTTCATTGCCAGATGCTTGTTGTCATCTTTTTGATGAAGAAATAGCAGCACATTTAGCTCAAGTTGCATCACTTTGCATTGTTTTTAATGTAAATTTTGAGTTAATGGAAAGAACCCAGACTGCTGGAAATTCTGCTTCCCAGCCCCTGCCCTACCAAAGACAAATTTGTTTGCATCTCAGCAGGAAAAAACGTCTTCTGCTGGCATCTGTTACCTATGTCTATGTTTGACTGGAAATACTGCTTTTGGAAAAGCAGTAGTTTACATACCCATTGAGTTCCATGGCTTCGCTTTCCTTGATTGCCCATGACAGAAAATAGAGCCATCACTGACAATGGAGTTTGTCATGATAGTATCGCTCCACAAATAACTGATTTGAAACTGCAACACATTCTACACAGCTGCAGTGGTATTAACGGCAACAGCTGCCATGTTCTACGCTCAAATTCAGCCTTTGGTACAAAAAAAAAAATGGGTCCCTGTAGCAGATTTGTCCCCTGCCTCTGCCTGGACCTTAAGCCCAGTTTATATGCCTGAGAATCTGTAATAGAGTCACTCTGGGAATTTTTTAACTAGTAGGTATGGAATAGCAAACGTCAGGTTAGAAAGTTAAGTTCCGTACATCTGATTAGTGTAAAGTAAAACATATACCCCAGACAGTTGTTAGGTAATTTTGAGAATGAAATTTCATAGAATCATAAAGGTTGGAAATGACCTTCAGGATCATAAAGTCCAACTGTCTACTAAATATTACCAGAACCACTAAGCCACATCCTGAAGTGCCCCATCTGGACATTTTTTATACACCTCCAGGGATGGTGATTCAACACCTCCCTGGGCAGCCTGTTCCAGGGGGTATTATTATTATTTTGATCGCTAACATTAGGATCTGCAGGTTTATTAACTACCCTGTGCTACAAAATGGAGACTGATGCACAGTAAGCTGTAATACATTCATCCATCATAAAGCTTTTGCTAGAGACCTATTTAATTTCCAGACTAACTCATTATCTCTCTCCAGAGAAACTACTTTTTAAGTGTTGCTGTGTGCAGTGAGCTATCAAAAGAGAATTCTATTGCAAGCAGGTGAGGAAGCAGCTGTCTCTAGCATGCAGCTATGGAACTAATGAATAAAAATTTCCATGTACAACACAGAAGTACAAAGAATTATCTTTGTGGCCCAAGAGCGTCAACTAATACGGGTTCAATTCATTGTCCTGCCAGAGTTCTGCTGTGTAACCTGCATGCAGTAGGAGACATTTGTTTTTCTGGCATAGATTTTTGGTTTATGTCTTAACACTGTTCAGTGTGATTTGCATCAAGTTCATGCTTAAAAGCCTTTTACCTAGTTGTGGGCAGTCAGGTGACCCAAGAAGTTTGTTTCAGTGGGGTGCAAGTGACCTGTGTAGTTAGCGAGCCTGGGTGCTGTAGCCTGTCATAATGCTGAGCCCTTTGTAGGCAATGTTAATTCTTTTAATTCAGACCATCTAGATAAAATGGCCTGACACCAAATAAATCTGACTCTTCCAAAACCACATATGGACTCTAATGTATGTTTCCTTGTGAATTGTGGCAGTGCAGCCCACTTCAACAGTGTGCCCTTAAAGCAGAATCACAGAAAGTCAAACAGCTCTCTGGATTAGATGACCAATAACTCCTCAAGCCCTCCTGCCTTTCAGCTACCAACATGCAGACCGTGGATGGTGTTTGAAATGACAGGATGAAAGCTTTCTGTGTCCCCATCAGACAAACAGATGCCAAAATTGAGGTTTCTGATTATACTGTTTAATATCTTTTTCTGTGAATGAGGTACAGGGGATAATTCACTTAGGAAGGCTGACAGTCAGTTGGCATAAAAATAAACTGCAGATGTTTGAAACATATGTCAGGATAGTTAACTTTGAGTTAGGGTTTGCAGATGTCATGTGTTTTGTGAAAGCTATATATATGTCTTAGGGTGAGGAGGGAAGAGGCACATGGCACCAAATACTGAAAAGCATGTCCTGTATGTAATGAATGCATCCTGACCTGTGGACACTTGTCCCTTTTGATGTTTACTAATGACAGCACTTTTATTTATTTTTTTTTTTTTTTAGTGAACAGTTTCTGTGATGTTTTGAGAACTGTCATTTGTTATTGTCACAGTTTAGGGCCAGGGTGTCCCCTTAGACCTGTAACAGATGCTCTCTGTTAACCCCGCTCCCTCCCCAAAGGGGAAGAGAAGGGGAATAGGGGAGAGAGACTTGGGGATTAGAAAAGGAAGCTAGAGCAGCTTTAAGGAAAATAAGAATAACAATAATAAAAATAAAATATATACAAAACCAGTATCGAACCCAGCTCTCTGATGGTAATTCTATCACCATCACCACTGGTGCTGTGGAGCAGGCACCAGGGGAGTCCCAGACTGGGCCCCGCAGCAGATGGGAGCTGTGTGCAGGATCTGGATTCTGGTACCGGATTCAGGAACACACTGATTGGGATTGAAGGCAGAATGGACAGAGTCCTTCTTGGATGCTCTGAAAGAGCACCTGAGCAAAGCTGGCAAAGCAGGCCAAGAGGGGAGAAGAGCCCAGGAGCTCCTAGAGAGAGATAGACCCTCCAGATCCCTCTGCTTTATACCAAATATGATGTCTATGGGATAGAGTGCCTCGTTGGTCAGTGTGGAGTCACCTGTCCTGTCCACTCTTCCCTGCAGGTGCGGCCTTTACTCTCTGCACCCCCAGCGTGACACACAAGATCCAGCAGTGGCCTTGGTCTGCACACCAGTCCTTGGTAGTGACTCTAAACACGGGGTTTTATCCCTGCCAGCAGCAGACACTGCCTGGGAAAACAGGCTGCTGACTTCAGACAGTGCAGTGAGTTAGAAGATCTGAGCTGAAAAGTAAAATCCCCGAACAGAATTAGTGCTGTTCTCACTCAAACCAGGACACTTATTGGCAGGTGGAGGAGTTAGCTGCCAGGTGTTCTTTTTATTCCATCTTGTAGAAATGTCCCCATAAGTGGGGGGTCTTGTATAGAACTTTGCTGTTTTAACTACATAGAGCATTATATCCAGCACCCAGGACATGGAGGTAAGTTTGGGCATGCAAAATCCAGTTCTTGCTTCCCAGTTGGGCTTACCGTAGAGGACTTTTGATGACAGGATGGTCCAACAATTTCATCTCTTTGAACTGTTTTAAATCCTCTTTAAAAGACTTTGCGCAGGGATTTATGTTTGGTGCCATTTTCATTTGTCTTCAAAACCATAGCAGTGGGGCTGCCAGTTTTGAACTTTGCAAGTGTGCAGAAATGGATGAATTTGTCATTATGTGTAACAAGCACAGTTTGACAAGTGACATGCAGTTTGTTTTCTAGGTTGCGGAAGTTACACCATGGTGTGTCTCAGCCCTCTAGACCCAGCACAAATTTGAATATGTAATATTTAAAAAGTTAAAATGAAATGTGATTGGTTGACATCTCAGTAATTTACATTTCTTGTGATTTATTTGTCTAGGGAGACAGCAGCAGCTGGAAGCTGAGCACCAGTATGTGGAGGCTGATCAAGACCTCCACAAAATGATGGGGCGTTCTGTGGAGCCACCTACAGAAAGACCTGGGGAGAGACGAATGGCAGAAATGAAGAAATTGTATGGTGCTGAAGCTGCCAAAATCCAGGCAATGGAGGCTGCCATGCAGCTTATCTTTGACAGAAACTGTGACAAAAAGCAGCCCAAATACTGGCCCATTATTCCCCTTAAGCTGTGAGTACCTGGACTGCACTCTGACCTGGCAGAGCTGTAGGGGCTGGTGCCTCACGTTTTGTTGCTGAAAGAACAAACTCCAAATTTTGGTTGGGTTCTGGGGCAGAGGCCAGCAAAGGCAGCGTATTTCTTTGCTCCCATGTTCCTTTTACACTGTATGGCAGCAATAGCCACAGTCCATCCCACCTACGTAAAGTAGTCAAGTAGTAGTAGGAGGGACAGTAATATCAAACTTGTCTAAAATCATAGTTTCACTCGATAACTGCCTGTTCTGACCATGCTTGCAAGAAACAACAATGCCTATACCCAGTGAACTGGGAAAACTTAAAAGTGATACAAAAGATCAAATGAATTGTCTGCTTTTCCCATTTAGGAAAACAGTGATTTTTTTTTTTTTTTATAGTCTTATTTAGCATAGTAGCATTTGGATCCTGTTTAACACAGCACAGCTTGAAGTGTTATGTCTACTAATATTGGATTTTTTTTTTTTTGAGAACCAGGAGCCCACTGGCCAAGATGCAACATATCAAATGACAGTAGCCCAGCCATTTGAATTCTTTTTGAAAAGTTTATAGTAAAGCAGGAAGTTTTTCTTCCCAAGTGATACTTGTCTGGCAGGAGCTCGACTCTAAAGCAGTATTATATACAAAAATGTTTTAATGAAGGAGGTGGGGAGAGTGGGGGAGAAGCCTGACGTGGCCCCATCTTTTTGAGATCTGTTTAGCAGAGGAGAAGCTTAAGACGAGAAAGCACTCTTGGGGACAGTGCTAAAAGTGATTTTTTGCCATTCTAACAAAAGACATCTAATTGGCTTGAAGCTTTAAAGAAAACATTGATTTGGTAGTCTAAGGGTGTATATGTACACTGTATATGGAAGTGTGAAGCCATGTAGCCCTGAGGGCTATGTTTATTTTTGGTGCAGCTTTTCAGTGCCCACCTGCATATTACCTGCACAAAGCTTAAAATTGAAAGCTTCCATGTGGCTGGTGTGCTTAATCTGAAAAATCTGTGTGAGACAGGACCTGCATTTGTTGGTTTTGTCAGAAATCCATTGTTTTTTTGGGTTTCCTTCTGTTGATCAAGTAAATTCTTTTCATAACACCTTGGTTTTGTTTGTGTTTTTTTTAATAAACAAGCTTCCATACAAGGGGCTGTGAGCACCTTGGTGAGGGGTTGGGAGGAGCACTGATGTCTTGGGGCGGGGGGGGGGGGCGGCCTTGGGTGTG